>JAMBLF010000816.1:0-187895 GCA_030578115.1 Leucoptera coffeella | reverse complement strand
ATGTATACTACAAATAAGACTGGTACTTACTAAACGTTTATATTATCTCTCCACAGTATACGTAATGTCCAACACTGTAGCAGGAGATACGAAGCACGCCGCGGGGTTGTCATAGCGGATATAGTGAGAGCCAATATACCTGTGAAGAATGGAGTGGTCCATCTCATACAAAGGCCATTGATGGTTGTGGATACTTCTATCGTTGATTTCTTAAAGGTAAGCTAAATGCATGGTAACAGTAAACCTTTATTATTAATAATCTTTATTAAGTATTTTGGGTGAAATAATTTCGAGTTACAGTGTTTTTTACCGATTTCTGAAATATAGAACGTTAACTCTAATTATATATCAGTGAGTTAAGGTATTGCGTTTGAATATTAAACAAATGTTTATAGTAGCGCCATCTTACGAACATTGATAAACAATATAACACTACTCGCGAAATCTGTCGTTTTCTCTGTAAATTAGTGTCTTTACGGTGGTAATTCACAATTATTAAAAAAATACGGGTTTATTTAACACAATAATGTATAAGTGTACATAATCGGTGTAGGCTATAGTATTACAAGCGAACTAATTTAACTAAATACTTTTAATCACGTCTAACACTTACAATTTCGATTTTTGCACCGTTAATGCTGGAATCAGATGCAAAAGGTAAACTTGTCAAACATACATGTTTTTTTATGTAGATAATTTTTACATACAAAATCATAATTTACCTTCATATCCCTTGATAGCAATAAATAACATACATAGTTTACCTAATCATATTCATACACAACCACATTATCATAAAATCTTATACAAATGCGGTATTCAATTTCATTGATTCCATTTCATTCCAGTTTAATTCCAGTATCTAGATAGTTCATTTTTACGAATATTCTCGAAAACATACTTCATAACTCCTTCTAATATCACTCTTTCATACTTACATAACATCACGAATGACTTGTGTATACACACACTCCGTTTTTTATTGTAGTTAGAGGCCCCAGCGCCCATCTAGGAAATTATATATGTTAGGTATGAGCCTCTCAAGCCCGCGTTACACTGGATATATATATACATTCGCCCAACGTGACAGGTAGTTAACCGTATCGCTACATAGAAGCACTGGCCATACCTATCCTGAGGGTTAGGCAAGTTTCCTCACCATATTTGCCCTCATTGTTAGCGACTGCAATTTATGTAAGTAAATGAAAATCACGCCCCCCTGCTAGATGGACGATGACCTGAAAAAGGTCGCTGGTAGTCGTTGGCTGAGGGTCACGAGTGATCGTGTTTTGTGGCGTACTCTTTGGGAGGCCTATGTCCAGCAGTGGATTGACATAGGCTGATTGATTGATTGAAATGAAAATCATTTTCAAACTTAATTCATTCGAGAGCCGGAGATACAAACCTAGTATCTCGAAAAAGATGTTAGAGGTCTTTTACTCTATGGCAAATGCACCCTGTAACATATCTATGGTGAATGTTGCCAGGAAAAAGAAGACGGACCCTGCAGAAGTTCTTCGAGGTGATTATGGATCTCGGGGCGGACAACCGGTTTCTACACGAGCTACAAGCCTCCACTGACATCACCCTTTTCGCGCCATCTAACGATGCCTGGAAGGAGTTTAGTGTTCAAAACATACTAAGGTACTAATAGTATAGTGTTCAATTATCTGTGTTTTCGTTCATTCAGACATTTTGTTCATTCATTCATTCGTTCTTCTTCAGTAATCTAGATAGTATTCAATGTAAATTTTTAACTCGCTTAGGAGTAACTTTCATACGTTTGTCTGGGATGTAAATGGAACTCTAACTAGATGCCTTTCTTTTAAGTATGACATAGCGATAAATGGCCCGTCACTGTTATCTCGTGACAATGCCATTCATAGCTGTAAAAGTATGTCTCCAAGGTCCTGTCTACTTATATGACATATGATTACAGTCTTTATAACCATCACATTCTCAGTTAAAATCGAACCCGGAACCTTTTGTTCTCGGTATGTGTAATTAATATTTTCCCTTACTATTTCAGGGAATCGTCCCCAAACTGATTGACATTCTAAACTTGCATCTAGTCAGAGAGAGACTACCCATGGATGTCATCATTCACAATAATTTGAAACAGGTAGATACACTAATAAAATAGTGCCGTTGTGGTTATACATTATGTACTATTTAGATGTTAAGTTATATGTATATGTACAAGTATTACTATAGCATAATTTGAACTTATAATTGATGTGTTTGAGATAAACACATCAATTATTATAACAAAATATTGGTTTTCTGAAATTAGGATAGTTGCAATGTTCACACTTTTTACCAGATAGTCAATATTCTACGCTATAATACTTAACCATATCGTGTAAGATCGCCGATCATTACCAGTACTAAGGAACAGATAGGCTTCTTAATAGATTGTATGTATATATTACAATAGTATGTTGCGTATATTTATTATAAAATATGTATGTATAATATGTCTTATTTAATTTTGCCGTTCCATCGCTTGCCACGGAAGCAAATGCCTGGTTCCGTTACGTTTTAATAAATAACTGTAACACGTAGTAAATCCTCCATTTACATATAGTATATGTTAGATATATGTTTACCTCATTTGTGGCATGCGTTCGAAAAACCATTTCGTATTCTCATATAAATTATAAACCTTAGTAATATGTACGTATTATATGTTTATGCTTGGGTTTTAGTTAGTATTATCATACATATTTGTCATTTAGGGTATTATATTAATATGTAGTTACAAGACAGTAGTATAATAAACTTTTAATACACGAATAACATTAACCCCTGTGTCTGTGTCTAAAATACCATTGATGTATATTTCTTTAAGTGTGGACTAAGTTGTATAAAGCAGAATATGTACTATACCTTATTCGCCAGATAGTTATCGTCCCAAAATAATACATTACGTTTCTTATAAGATCCCAATAATAGTTACATTACATATTGAACGAAAAGTACCCTACCTATCGCCCAATAGATACCATTAACCCTATCCACAACTTTTTAACAAAGTCTCATAATCTAAAGTGCTTGGATGCTGTCTATCTATAGAAACGGTGGCTTCGAGTGAACCATACCTAAAATGTCTTTACCTATCTACCTAAAATTTTGGACATAAGCGCTCAAGCCTCTGACTACCTCACCTCAATAAAAAGGGTTGTGTGTTTATACAAGTCGTGAAGCGTAAATTTTGTGACGAAACAAAAAGACAAAGGCAATCCATTCCATTAACCCTTGTGAGATAATCAGAGGTTCAGGTGTCCCCTTTCCGCAATTACGAAGGTAGTAATTCCAATGGCCATTTCGAACCCCTATTGACCAGATAGTCAGTACACAATGTGACAGGTGGTAAGCCATGTCGCCATTTACAAGCACTAACCATTGTTTTAGGACTCGTTATCTAAATCTATATATTAAATCAATTTCCAGATCTACCAAGCTCAGACCGCGGTACCTAGAAAATACCTCTATTTCAACGTACTAAGGGACGGTGCAAACCAAACCTTAACAGTAGAGGCAGTGGAGTGAACGCTACAGTGACGCAACCGAACATAGCTGCTACCAATGGGTTCATTCACATCATAGATCGAGTGCTCGGCGTTCCACATACAACTATATATGAGAAACTACGCACGGATCCTATGCTAAAGTATGTAGAAGTTTCATACCTAATTCCTTATCCTGACGTGTCCTGACTAAGGTCAAGCAATTTCAGTAGTCTAGGTGCGAGTGACTAGTGGCGTCAATTTCTTTAAGCAATTGATATATTTAAAATCTCAGTTTATTGCAGCACTAAATATGTTATAAAGTATTACAGAATTTTAAAACATGAGGGACTGACGGAAGGGATATCAGTAAATACATTTTACAAAATAACGGGACATCACAGTTGACTCGTAACCAAAGCCAGTGGCAACATGTTCGAAATGTCGGACAGCAAAAGCATTTTGTTTTCCAAAGTGTCCCTTTTTCTTTTCAATTTATAAATATTATCCATCATTTCAAAATCAGTACATTATCATATCATTTGTGAACAAAAAATAATGTATTCATTGCTTCCTTTACATCACGTATATACTTCCTATACTACCACGGATTCCTAACCACCTGAACCCTGTCTCCGCAGCATCACCTACAGCCTGGGCAAGCGACAGCATTTCAACCACCAGCTGAACGACCAAGGCCACCGGTTCACCTACTTCGTGCCTCGGGACCACGCCTGGCAGAAGTTCGAGATTCGACACCCGTCCGCGTATAAGGCGCTGTTTAGGGAGGAAGTTGGGTATTATGTAAGTAGAATCAATGACGTTGAAATGCCCTTAAAAAGAAGGTCGGGAGTGAAAAATGATTGATTTAAAGATAAGTAGTGATTAGGATCAGAAATAGTTTGTTTTGATGGTTTAGCCATGTTATGCCTAATCAATGATAAAGTAAATTGACGAAAGTTATAAGTCGGGAAAGTGCAAGTGCGGTTACGTAGGGGTCGGCCCAATAGGACATATGGCAGTCAGAGAGACGCATATTGTAAAATGGTGACGTTAGAAATACCTAAACGAACTGAGTGCATGACGAGTTATGGATATTAATGAAGCACAAGTGGTTTTTCAGAATTGAGTCAGATGGGGTCAGAGATCTCTGACTACCCCTCTGTAGAGGAACGGGCGTGATAAGTATATATCTATATTTCATATCCGTCTCACTGTCCTCTCCCATGTTTTAGATGGTCAGTTGACCCTCTGAGTACCACATATACATACGTTCACGTGCGGTAATCAAAGTACCTTGGAGACATGAAAACCCTAACATAATATTGGGGATGTAATATCGTATGAAAAAATTGCTGACTGGTTACTACGCCATCGCCCAATAGATTTCATAGTAATACCATGAATACCAAGCAAGAGTAAAACAGCTAATGTTTCCATATCTCTGTCACCTTTCAGACTCAGCAGATCTTAGAGCGACACCTGATAAAGGCGAACCGGGCGTTCACGGTGGCAGACCTCAAGTCCTTCGGGTAACAACAGCCAGTCCCTTCGTCCTGCCCACCTCCAGGGACCCTCTCAGCTTGCGTATAAAGGAGTCGGATAAGAGTAAGTATATTTACATGGCAATGACATATACATCTAAATCTATACATCATATACATGGTTACATACATAGAGTAGCTTTAAGTTGTTGCTCTGTAAACTAATATTTTTTAACGACCTCCGTGGCGCGATCGGTTAGACACTTGAACGCTAATCGTGAGGCTTGATTTTGGTGGAGGCAGAGTTAAGAACTACTGCTTTCCCAGTCTGGTCGTTAATTGTATATGCTATATGTCGCAGCGCGTAACCTACATAGAAAGATGTTACAACGATTACATGTCAGTCATGACAATATTCAGCCTGTCACCTGTCAAAACTCGCGAAACATCAGTGTCACTGCAGGCGGCTTGTCTGTGATTGTCATTTTACGTGGACGTACAGCTCGATTCGGGCAGTTGAGCGAGCACGTGCAGGCTAGAGAGATCTCATGCAAGTTACCCGTTTGCATCCCGATCAATTTGTGAACATTTGTGATTTGTGAAGGACTACAATCATTAAAGACGATATTGATTAGCTATCTGTGGTGTTATTTTGTCTCCCAACGCGATGCATAAAGAGGATGGCGTATCCGAAGATCGCGACGCAATGGCATCCCCGTCATCAGAAGCGGGACGAGGTCCACGTTCCCCGACGCAGCCCACGATGGAAAATAATGACGATAAGTGGAAATTGTTATTAGATCAACAAAATCAAAACTTCTTGCTCTTATTCAAGCCATGAAAGGTTCAACGCCTAGCGGTAATGTGCACCTACCCATATTTGACCCCGAGAAGACAAGTGTTGACGCACGTGCTTGGCTGTCGACGGCAGATATGTGTATGGCTGATCAGCCTCTATCTGGAGCACCCTTGATGATAGCGTTGAGCAAGGCTTTGATGGGACAGGCCTCGGCCCTGGCTATCTCAAGTGTCTTTCCCAGGCATGACTTGGAAGGATTTTCAAGAAGCTTTCACTGCTCGCTATGACATATCGGAAACGGCTGCCTCGACACTTATCAACCTCTACCACAGCAAGCCTAAGGAAGATGAGTGCCTCGCAACTTATGCCGCCAGTCAGCTGAATACTTTAATGTCTCGTTGGAAGAAGTTGAGTACGGAGCAAATTGCTATATCTACTGTCATGGCGCATCTAGCCCAAATAGAACCTCGCGTTAACCGTGTCGCCTTCACTACTGAAATTGAGAGTAGAACTAAAATGCAACAAGAGCTAAGAGCACTATCTTACATGAAGAGAAAGGCTCCAAGTAGTGATTACAACAGTGACCAATCTGACCCAAAGCAACGCAAATTAATGACGACCCCCACTGTTAAATGTACACACTGTGGAAGGTCAGGACATCATGTCTCTGTGTGCCGCCTCAAGAAAGATAACCGCTTTCCTGGAACGTCTCGAGGTGAAACAAGCAAGCCTGCAACTACAACTGGTTCGAAGCAGACCGTTTCCAGATGTGACCTGCTACAACTGTAAAGGTGTTGGCCACTACGCCTCAAGGTGCCCTCGAAGCACCAACGCGGACATGAAGACCGCTACTCCCTCGTCAACAACTAGGCTACAGAACGGCGCATAGACGCTGTCACTGTCAGTGCTCCCGTAGGAACCCTAGAACACTCGGTGAGTTCTTTCATTTCGTTTCGATTCAGGAGCAGAGTGCTCATTAATTAAAGAATCAGTTTCAGCCAAGTTTAAAGGCAAACGTGTTACTGGCTTGGTTAAAATGACTGGTGTGTCGGACAAACTAGTGTTTACAGTACTTGCCAAGTGATGGCTGACGTTAATGTTAACAATATTGACTCTTAATATTTTATTCCATGTTTTACCAGATGAATTTTTGTTACATGATATTATGATTGGACAGGAAGTGTTAGCACAGGGATTGGAAGTATGCGTTACCCTAGACAAAGTGACATTTATTAAAAGTTCAATTATTAACGCGGTGTGCGACTATTCTAGTGATATTAATTTTGAAAATATCAATACCGACATTCCATTGGAGTACAAATCTAAATTATAGATATCTTGACTGAGTTTAAAGACCATTTTGTTTACTGTACCCCATCAGGTCCTGCAAATACTGACCCCCTGTAGGAAATTCGACTAATCGACCCTTGTAAGACCGTTTATCGACGTCCTTACCGACTCAGCCCTCAGGAGCGTAGTGTGGTTCGTGAAAAGGTAGACGAATTACTTGCCTGTGGCGTCATACGTCCGAGTTCATCTCCGTTTGCTAGCCCTATTCTTCTGGTCAAAAAGAAGGATGGCACGGATCGTATGTGTGTTGATTATCGTGAATTAAACAGCAATACAATACCTGACCGGTTTCCCTTACCGCTTATTTCGGACCAGATTGACCGTCTTCATGGTTGTTACTATTTTACCACCTTAGATATGGCTAGTGGCTTCCACCAACTGCCCATTCATCATAACTCGATTGAGAAGACAGCAATTTATAACTCCAGAGGGCCATTACGAATATGTTACGATGCCGTTTGGCCTTCGTAATGCGCCCTCGGAATTTCAACGGGCTGTTACTAAAGCGTTAGGCCATCTTGTCAATTCCTATGCAGTTGTCTACAATGGATGACATTCTCATAGTAGGAAAATTCGGATGTTGACGAAGCCCTAGAGCGAATTCGTACTGTTTTGCGAGTTTTAACCGAGAAAGGATTCTCTTTTAATTTGAAAAAGTGTTCTTTTATGAACAAAAAGGTAGAGTACCTTGGCTACGTGGTTAGTTGTGGTGAGATTCGTCCGAACCCTAAAAAGATTGAGGCCTTAGTTGCCCTGCCTCCCCCTAAAAAGCATTACGCAATTACGGCAGTTCGTAGGGCTGTCGTCTTACTTCAGAAAGTTCATACCGGGCTTTGCTCAAAAAATGGCTCCACTAAATGCGCTGACTAGCCCCGGCAAGGGTAGCATCGAGTGAAGCCCGAATATGGGAGCATCAGGCAGGAAATTATTGGGATTCTTACTAGTGAACCAGTGTTAATGATTTTTGACCCTAATTGCCCAATCGAACTTCATACAGATGCTAGTGCAATTGGTTATGGCGCTATATTGCTGCAAACCAAGGAGGGCAAACAGTTTGTGGTTGCCTATTTCAGTAAGCGCACTACAGCCGCAGAGTCTAGTATCACTCATATGAGTTAGGGACTCTGGCGGTTGTAAATGCTATTAAGTACTTTCGGCATTACTTACACGGAAAATCGGTTTTACCGTGTGACGGGACTGTAACTCTTTGAAGTCCTCTCGCAATAAAGTGGACCTTACACCACGTGTACATAGGTGGTGGGCTTTCTTACAAGCCTTTGATTTTGAGATAGTGTACAGAGACGGAAAGCGTATGTGTCATGCCGATTTTCTTATCCAGAAACCCCCTTCCGATTGAGCCTTTCGATAAAATCGAGCAAAAAACGAGTGGATCTTACAAGTTTGCCTGATAACTGGTTGCATGCCGAGCAGCAGCGCGATCCTGAGATCACAAAGCTGATTGAGAGTCTCGACAACCACAGCATCGACGAAGAAGTTGCTAAGACTTACGAAATTAGATCTGGAGTACTCTACCGAAAGGTTCAGCGCAACAATCGGTCTCGATGGCTGCCAATTGTTCCCCGAGCTCTGCGCTGGTCGGTTTATAAACTCTGCTCATGATTCTCTCATGCATGCGGGTTGGGAGAAAACATTGGAAAAGGTTTATGACATGTACTGGTTCGACCATATGTCCAAGTTTGTTCGTAAATTTGTTGACAACTGTGTGACATGCAAAATATCTAAATCCCAATCTGGCAGGACTCAAGCCAGAGATGCATCCGATCCTAAGACTCCTATACCATGGCATACTTTACATATGGATGCAACTGGTAAACTCAGTGGCAAGAATGACAGAAAAGAATACGTGTTCGTTTTAATAGATGCTTTTACAAAATTTGTCTTGTTACATCACACTTTACGCATTGACTCTGCAAATAGTATTAGGGCTCTTAAGCATAGTGTCTCCTTGTTTGGTGCTCCCAGGCGTATCATCGCTGATCAGGGTCGCTGCTTCGCTAGCAGCGATTTTAAGGAGTTTTGCCAGTCGCATTGCATTGACTTACACTAATCGCGACAGGTAGTTCGCGTGCTAACGGGCAGGTCGAGAGGGTTATGAGCACACTCAAAAATATGCTCACCGCGGTCGAAGTCAGCAGGGAAAAGTCGTGGCAGGATGCTCTACCGGAGGTACAGCTAGCTCTTAACTGCACGCTCAATCGAGTCACTAGATCAAGTCCTCTCGAGCTATTAATCGGGAAGGTATCTAGAAGGCCCCTAGAGCTTTTTGTTTTCAAATGATAATGAACCTGAGGTAGATATTGATGCTGTACGTGAACAAGCTATTTCCCTTATGCACAAAAATTCCAATATGATAAAACTAGATTTGACAGCACAAAAGCTGCTGTCCAAAAATTCTCAGAAGGCGACTTTGTTCTATTACAAAACGAGGAACGCAATCAGTGCAAACTCGATCCTAAGTATAAGGGTCCCTTTCGTATCACTGAGAGTTCTGGAGGGCGATAGGTATGTGCTTAGGGCGCTTAACACAACCGGACTTACAAATACGCTCACGATAGGCTTCGTAAGATGCCCCTCGGTGAAATCCCTGAGTCTGACGAAGGTGGATATGAAAACGACATCGACTTGACTAGTCTTTGACCATTTCATTCTTTACTGACTGATTAAACTCTTTTGTTGATAGATTAGGTTCGTATTCATAGTTCTTGCTAATCTTATAAGCCCCTGGGTTAAGGAAGCCCCTGGTTAAGGGAAGCCCCTGGTTAAGGGATGCCCCTGGTAAGGGAAGCGCCTGGTTAAGGGAAGCCCCTGGTTAAGGGATGCCCCTGGTTAAGGGAAGCCCCTGGTTAAGGGAAGCCCCTGGTTAAGGGATGCCCCTGGTTAAGGGAAGCCCCTGGTTAAGGGAAGGCCCCTGGTTAAGGGAAGCCCCTGGTTAAGGATGCCCCTGGTTAAGGGAAGCCCCTGGTTAAGGGAAGCCCCCTGGTTAAGGGAAGCCCCTGGTTAAGGGAAGCCCCTGGTTAATGGGATGCCCCTGGTTAAGGGATGCCCCTGGTTAAGGGAAGCCCCTGGTTAAGGGAAGCCCCTGGTTAAGGGATGCCCCTGGTTAAGGGATGCCCCTGGTTAAGGGATGCCCCTGGTTAAGGGAAGCCCCTGGTTAAGGGAAGCCCCTGGTTAAGGGATGCCCCTGGTTAAGGGAAGCCCCTGGTTAAGGGAAGCCCCTGGTTAAGGGATGCCCCTGGTTAAGGGAAGCCCCTGGTTAAGGGAAGCCCCTGGTTAAGGGATGCCCTGGTTAAGGGAAGGCCCCTGTTAAGGGAAGCCCCTGGTTAAGGGATGCCCTGGTTAAGGGAAGCCCCTGGTTAAGGGATGCCCCTGGTTAAGGGATGCCCCTGGTTAAGGGCAGCCCCTGGTTAAGGGAAGCCCCTGGTTAAGGGATGCCCCTGGTTAAGGGATGCCACTGGTTAAGGTGAAGCCGCTGTCCCAGCGATGTCTCATGATTATGTTAGCTGACCTGCGATTAACGCGGTCAGGCGTGGCTAGTGTTGTAAAAGAACTCGAGTCTTTGAGTCCTAAATTTAGAGCTCGACTCTGCATTACACGACTCGACTCATAACAATAAGACTCTTAAGAATAAAGAACTCAAGTCTATATGAGCTCTTGAATGCTAGACTCGAGACTCGAGTCTTCTTTAGCGCTCGAGTCCTTTTTACGCGCCGAGTCGCGCTCGAGTTCTTTTCGCTTTGAGTCATTCTTTTTAAAGCAGCCAATAAAAGGCTATTTTTGTGAGATATACATACCATACCAAACCAAATAAACTCTTCAGCTTTATTATATAAGTATAGACATTTATTCTAAATAAATCACTGTCAGCATTTCGAAGACCAGTTTGAAGAAGACTCGAGCTCTTTTAAGACTCGAGCTCTTTTAAGACTCAAGCTCTTTATAAGACTCGAGTCACTCGAGTTCTATTTAAGGTTTCGAGTTCAATAATGGCGCTCGAGTCTTCATGATAGGACTCAGACTCGGCTCGACTCAAGACTCCGAGTTCAGTTAGTTCACTGAGTCGTTAGAAAATTGAGTCGAGTCTATCGAATAAGACCTAAAAGACTCGAGTTCTTTACAACACTAGGCGTGGCCGAGCAAAAGATGAACCGGATATAATTTCTGTTTCAGAACACTTACACGAGGACGTGTAAGGCGCAGGACGGCCGTGTCGCAGCGCGTAACCTACATAGAAAGATGTTACAACGATTACATGTCAGTCATGACAATATTCAGCCTGTCACCTGTCAAACTCGCGAAACATCAGTGTCACTGCAGGCGGCTTGTCTGTGATTGTCATTTTACGTGGACGTACAGCTCGATTCGGGCAGTTGAGCGAGCACGTGCAGGCTAGAGAGATCTCATGCAAGTTACCCGTTTGCATCCGATCAATTTGTGAACATTTGTGATTTGTGAAGGACTACAATCATTAAAGACGATATTGATTAGCTATCTGTGATGTTATTTTGTCTCCCAACGCGATGCATAAAGAGGATGGCGTATCCGAAGATCGCGACGCAATGGCATCCCCGTCATATATATGTATTTATATATATAATATGTATACATTTCTTAAATATACGTTGACTAGTACCCTTAACACAAGTCTTAAATGTACTTACAAGGGGCTACCTCAATTGGTATAATAATGTCCAAATATTATTATATATACAATGTATATACTATATATATATATATAATCATAAATACATAGTGTAAATACATACATAAGGCTTTGTTCTGTAAACTAATATGTATTACTTTTTATTGTCCTTATAAACTTTATTATTACTATAATAAATACATTCTTGTACATTCGCGTCCGTTTATCCCTTTTGGGATGGACAGAACATCGGAGATTAGATAGTATATTCTAGGTCGCTTTTAGCATGAATAGTAGGGTTGTGAAGTCATAATGGAACATTGATGACAGATTGCTAGCTCATCACCCAATAGATTCAATTTACCTAGTCCCTGAGTCGCCTTCTACGAGATGCCGAGAAGAACGGCATTTAATTAGTATTATTTTTAAGTACCAGGCTAGCGCGCGACTTTACACATTACATCGCATATAGGTAGCCATTTAAAATACTTTCTTATTAATTTTGTATATTGTATTCTAATACAATTTTATCGTTTCACAGACTACTACGTAGAATGGAACGGGCACTGGATCCACGTTTTTCGGCCAGACGTTGAGTGTACTAACGGCATTATTCACGTCATTGAGGAACCCTTCCTCCTAGAAGGAGATATCAGGGCAGCTGGAGGTGCAGAAAGGCTTATAGTTTCCTCCTTACTCGTGTTTGGAACCTTACTAACAGTATTCAGAATATTTGTCTAAGTTTTTGTTATAGAGTATGGGCGTGAGTTTCGTACATTATTTAATAGGTGGCGTTAGTAGTCAAATGTGAAACGTAGAGTACCCGCCACATAAGGTGGCAGTTGGAGGCGTCGCCACAGTCGCGTAATCCAGTGTTGCCAGTAAACACGCCAAAACTAGCACTCATTGTGCCATACGGCTCGATACATTATATTGAGGTTTCATTTGTAACGATCTTTGGTTGCAGAGCTATAAACTCAAATAAAACAAATTAATATACCAAAGTCAAAAGTCAAAATATTTTTATTTAAAATAGGCCCTATCATAAGCTCTCTTTGAAAGTTATTTTATGATCTAAGTACAAATTAAAAAAACTATATATTGACAAAAGGAATATATATGAGTGAAGTGGAAGGGCGGTTACGTAGGGGGCCGGCCTAATAAGACATATATGTAACAGTCAGATAGACGCTCATATTGAAAAAAGGTGACGTTAGGAGTACCTATAACCGCCGAGAGTGTATTAGAGAATGTATGAATGTCAATGAAGCGAAAGTGTTTGTCAGGATCGGGACAAATGGGGATCCGTGATCTCTGCCTACCCCTCTACAGGGAATCCGGCGTGATGTGTATGTATGTATGTAAAAAAACTATTTCAAACATGGCACTGAGCATTGTCTTTACATATTTTTACCGAGGTTAGTTCACCAACCATTTCGGCTGCTCAAGATGCCACGTCATGAAGACCACGACCGCTCTGATAAGAGCGTAACGATTGAGAAGAAGAAGTTCAGCGGAGACCCTTGGAGAAGAACTAACAAGAAACTCCAGAAATCAATTTATTATAATCACCCTTAACAAACATAAAAATTACAAAGAGTGGGCAAAAAACACAACGCTGGTAATACTAAATTTACCTTTCATACAAAATAACACGCAATGGCGGAAACGTCAAATTTAGTTCCAAGTTTGGCTACTGCCACGTTATGTGGCGGGTACTCTACGTTATTATGTCCAAAAAATACTATTTATCTGCTAGAAATAGTACGTTACAGCTTCATGTATGGTTTAGAGGGTTTGAATCTCAGCTTACAGTACGTGATGTTCATAGACATACACCTACTTTTTTATTTTGGTAAGGGAATTTAGTAATATAATCATTTTTCTGCGGAACATTCCCATCACTGTCGTATACTCTGTCCATGTGTACGTTTGTAATATTACAATAAGATTACCCAAAGTCATTCTAATTTTAAACCTTATGATATTATTTTATTATTATATTTTAATAGTACCAGATTTTCGTATTAAAATAATGTAAACCGTATACATTATAGGGTAATAGAAAGTGAGGTAATACTTTAGGTATAAAATGACACCAATGAATCTCATTAACAACTCTTGATAGACAAATTTATGCATCACCACAACTGTTTTATAGAAAAGCGTTTAATTAAAATACATGTACACATTAAATGTGGCCAAAAACTTACAACATATAATAACATTTGTACAACATGTTATTTGTGATTATTAATCCATAAAATCATACAAACTATGGCCGCTTATTGTAGATTTAAGAAAAATAATTAATGTAGGATTAAATGAGTAAAAGACACCAAAACTTTTATAACAGTTATTGCGAGAAAACCTTGTATTCTTATTCAATCCTCGTTTACCTTAAACGTAACTATTATGGTTATCCATAATTAATATTCTAGACAAGAAGTTATGTGTCTGTTATTCAATAGGTTGTATTTACCCCTAGTCCATTTGTCGCCTCTTACGACATGCTGGGAAGAACGGCAGCTATTAAAAAGTTAATTTAAATATACCATCCAAAGCTCTCTAAAGAATAATATGAAAAGGAAATGTACTAATACTCGTAGTACTAATAGGAGTAAATTGATATTTTATATTATATTTCTATTGTATTTACACCAATTAATATTACGTAAAACTTTGTAGGAAATATCTTCGAAAATCATACTTAGATAGATTAGTATTATGAAAACGCAATGCATTGTAATTATTTTAAGGCTTTAGTAATCTCATATATAGATAGATAGCTTTAAATGGTAGATTATGTCCTTCACTTAGAAAATAGAAGCTGAATTAAGTGAATACTGTATCCATCAATACTACGGTGAGGGAAAAACGTCGTGAGGAAACCGACCTGTTCCCCGAACAGGTAATAGTAAGTGCTTGTAAATGGCGACATGGCACCTGTCACATTGAGTACTGACTATCTATGAACGCGTTTGTTTATCTTTTTGTATCCATCAAATGACTTTCAATCCATCAGCCTATGTCAGTCCACTGCTGGAAGTAGGCCAGTCCTATTGAAAAATTCAACATCTTTTTAAATAACTTACAAGTTAAAACATGTGTATTCTTTTTAGGTATTCTAAATACATAGTAATATATCTCGCTATTTCTAGGAATTGCATACATATACTTCAGTATTACAAGCAGGTTATACAGCTGTGAAATTCATATACATCGTAGCCTGGCTACTATTAAGAGCTTTTTGTAAATAGGTGTTAAGAAACAATTGATTATGTGCCTTTACTCTGAATTTGCTAGTTCTTTTATCTGTTTCTAATCTAAGATTATTTTTATGAATAAGTACTTTGTTAATCTTAAGTAGAATTGTTTAGTGTGGTGCACAGAAAAGATGATAATAATATTATATTATAATATTGGTTTATAACATTTTCAGTCATCACCTATTAATCATCACACATAAAAAATCGGCGATACTATTTTTTTATTTACTACAAAAGAAATCCAGGTTTTTCATATATGGGTTAAGATCCGAAATATATGAATTTACAAAAGAATCTATATTTTAGTCTTTATTATTTAGTTATGTCTTTTCTGCGTTATCACACTAAATTATTTAGCATACCATCCAATTGCGAAAAAGTTCCGTCGTCTAAAAAGAGATGGCGTGCTATTAGTTTAACGCAATCGAAAAAAATGCAAGTATAACGTCCTTAATGTTAAGTTTATATGTTATTTTGCTGCAAAGTAACCTAAAAGTACATATATACGCTTACGTCTATTGTACCCAAAAGGGTAAACAGAAACTTAAAATAGATATCATTCTAGTTTGGCATTTTACTTGGTAATGAAGGAATTATTAACATAAACCTTGGTTGTCCCTTAAATTTAGTTGAAAAATATTGTTGTCTATCCCAGATTAGTACTCAACTACATATAATATTCTAGTCAGGATGTAACAGTAACCTAAAAAATATAATTAGTCATAACACAACGTAACAAGCGATTTTAAGCAATGAGATAGCTATGGTTCTTGGACAGGTTAAAAACAATGTTATAAATTAGACATCGACTATTTTAAGTTAATATACCATTTTTCCATAGTTATATGCCATGCCTGACTTGATATGTTACATTCTACTACTTCAACGAAACTTAAGCTACTTAAAACAAAACAGGAAATGAAGAATACCAAATTTTGTGCCAGAATATACCTAATTATTAAGACTATATTTTGTAATCTATAATAACATTAAATACTCGATGCTTTATAAAGATATTCTTATGTATGTAGTACACAATTATTGTAATTGTAGTTGTCTAAGTATATGAATATATTAAATTACATTATTTTGTGTTTTATTTGTGACTCACATTTACTCACATTGTTGAAAGAACAACTACTTCTTGTCAACATATGAGATTTATAGAACGAAAGATTTTTAGACTTTTAGTGTGTTCGAGTAAAAGATATTTGAAATATTGAAAAAGGGCTACGTTAGAAGTACTCATAACCGCCAAATGTTTATAAGATGTCAATTAAGTGAAAATTGTCTGGTTCTGATAAAAAGGAATAGGTGAACTCTACCATGCGTCTGTAAGAAGATGGGCGAGATATGTATCTATGTAAATTTTAAAAAAATTATAATCTCAGACAGAACAATAAATTATCTTCTTACTGGGATTATCATTTTTAATCCTTGTAGGGTCAAAGATTACTGTTTCCTATGCCAAAGCATGTCTTTAAATAACACGAGATTTCTGTTAATTATCTTCTCCTATGTCTTTAAAAACACTAGGGTTATGTAACCTGTCTTCTCTAATGTGGATGACTCGTTATACATTTTACATTTTCTCTACCTATTTAAAGCCAGCATTGAGGTTTTAATGTAGGTACATTACATACAAACAAAAAACAAACGCATTCACGACCATTAACCCATGCGGGGTAGTAAGAGGTTCTGATTTCCATCTCCGCAATTTATTGCGAAGGTAGTAATTCTATGGACACCTCGAACCCACGTGTTGACCAGTTAGTCAGTACTCAATGTGACAGGTGGTCAGCGATGTCGCCATTTACAAGCACTAACTAAAACCTGTTCGACGAACAAGTAGGTTTCCTCACGATGTTTTCCCTTTTGTTAATGTGTTTTTATTACGAAAATGTACATTGAAATTCATTTCCATTGGTACATGCTCAAGCGGGATTTGAACCCTGTATCCACTGATACAGAGCCAAGCCCCAAACAACTGAGCTACGTCGGATTACATAGTATATACATTCAAAATTTCCCAGACTAACGCAGTAATATATTTAGCAATCGTAAACATAAATAATAATTGCAGATATTATTTCAATATTTAATCAAGTGTTGAAATAGTAAGTGTGATGTTTGTTAAAGGCTTAAACTTGACTGACAGGCTAACGCTTTTGATTTATTGTATTACTGTTCGTTTATATATATAGAAAATGTTATTTACTTACCTTCAAAGTCTCTTGCATGTTATATACATAAATAGAACCATAATTATAACATACCATAATATATTTTTCGACGTAGCTCAGTTTTTTGGGGCTTGGCTCTGTATCAGTGGGTACAGGGTTTAAATCCCGCTTGAGCATCTACCAATGGAATTGAAGTTTAATGAATTTCTTTGTACATTTTCGTAATAAAAATACAATTATGAAATGCGTTGAATACTATGGTAAGGAAAAACATCGTGAGGAAACTTACCTGTTCCCCGAACAGGTAATAGTTAGTGCTTGTAAATGGCGACATGGCTTACCACCTGTCACATTGAGTACTGACTATCTGGTTAACACGTGGGTTTGAGGTGGCCATAGAATTACTACCTTCGCAATTTCGGAGATGGACCCCTGAATCTCTGACTACTTACCCCGCAAGGGTTAATAGTCGTGAATGCGTTTGTCTTTTTTAGAACCATAACTAGCTGCCATTGCTTTAGGCATGTCGTAGAAGTCGACTAAGGGACTAGGGTTCTCTTGGGCGACGGGCTAGTAACTTGTCACCAATGTGTATTAATAATGACATCGCAACCCTCATATTTATGCTCTACCCTTTACTTACGCCAATGGTGACAGAAAAATGTTGTTCTGATGCTCTGTCCACGCCGTAAGAGTTAAGACGTAAGCGTATGTAAGTATGTAATTGAAAATACTTCAATATTAAATAAGGACTAATTTGTAACAGTTACCTATATTCAAATGAAATATTTCGATTAGATATAAGGCCATGAGTGGTTACTTGTAGTAGCATTAATGAAAATCAAAGATAATACTTATCATTCATACACTCACGTACTTACTACCGTATCGTTGGCCCAAAAATAATCCATGTAGCCTCATACAATGGTCTGATGAAGAAAAATATTTTAAATACAGCTGAAGTTTGTAGATGGTGCTAGAGGTAAATTGAAAGATGGTAATTCACAGTAGATTTATATCGTATTATAAACACAGTTATTTTAAGGTACCGGCGACATGGAATGCCACCAGTTTCATTAATTGCTGACTGCTTGGGGACATGTGATTTCAATGTGGTTAATTAGAAAAAAGTTGGTCATACAAATACTGTCTCTGGCAAAAACAAAACAAACAAACGCATTCACGACCATTAACCCTTGCGGGGTAGTCAGAGGTTCAGCTTTTCTATCTCCGCAATTGCGAAGGTAGTAATTTTATGGACACCTTGAACCCACGTGTTGATCAGATACGTAAGTACTTAATGTGACAGGTGGTCAGCCATGTCGCCATTTACAAGCACTAACACGATGGGTTCCCTCACCATATAATTCGATGCATTTCGTAATTTATTTTATTACGAAAATGTTATATATAATTTAAAATGCATATAAATTTATTAAACTTCATTTCCATTGGTACATGCTCAAGCGGGATTTGAACCCTGTACCCACTGATACAGAGCCAAGCCCTAAACAAGTGAACTACCCCGCAATGATTTAATGTATGGTATGTTATAATCACGATTCTAAATAAGCATGCCTGCCCTTGCCTTATCTTAAATAGTACCCACTGTGTAAGCGTATCTTACTATTTTATTCTGATTCTGTTGATTAAAAACATCATACCACAATCATACTGATAATAAAAAAATAGTAAATCCAAATCAAATAATTAATTCAATTGTGGTTTTTACCGGAGATTGCGGCTTTAATTCCCAAGATATGTATATTCATTACATACATAATATTTATGTAATGAATAATACGGTGAGTGAAAACATCGTGAGGAATCATATTCATAGAGGATATCATACCTGTTCCCCGAAATAATAATAATTATAATGTTAATTCATATCATACTTAGTGCTTGTAAATGGCGATATGGCTTACCAACTGTCACATTGAGTACTGACTAACTGGTCAACATGTGGGTTCGAAGTGGCCATAGAATTACTACCTTTGCAGTTGCAGAGATGTGCCATCTGAACCTCTGATTGCCCCGGAAGGGTCATGAACGCGTTTGTCTCTTAATGAATACTATGTATGAAATGTATTGAAGCGACTGTAGCCCAGTGGGTAAGACCTCGGACTTCTTATGAGAAAGGTCCTAGGTTCGAATCCCGAGTCTGGCATGTACCAATGAATGAAATTTAAATATGTGTTTTTCATTTACGTACATAATTTACAATCGCTAACGGTGAGGGAAAACATCGTGAGGAAACCTGCCTATCCCTCAGGATAGGTAATAGTCAGTGCCTATATACGGCGAAACGGTTCACTACCTATCACGTTGGGTGCTACCTATCTAGTGATACGCGAGCTTCGAATGACCCATACCTAACATGCCTTCAGAATTGCGAAGATGGGCACTCAAGCCTCTGACTACCCCGCCATAATAAAAAAGGGAGTGTGTATACACAAATCTTGAAGCATATGTATGTAATACGTATGTAACCAACCCCGAAGAGTATAGAAAAAGAACAGTATAATTTACTTTTCGGGGTTGGTAGAACCTCGGTGACATAATATTTCCTCAGTCGTCCCATGATTGTTAGGGTTGAGATAACATTGGCAAACATATTTCTACCTCATTGCCAAAGAATACTTAAGGCCTAATTTTCTAGCTGTAATAGAATAGAAATTGTTTTCCTTAATGATATTGCGACCCTATAACAACGTTTCGAATAATGTGATTCGTGATCGCTATAGTATGTAACGGGATGTATGTAGTCTCTACTTAAGAATATAGAGAAAGGTACGTTAAGGTGGTTTTGGCACATGGAACGGATGGCAAAAGGTACCTTCCTTTTTTTGGTAAAAGGAACGAAAGAAATTTATAGCGCAAAAGTGGAAGATAGATTTGGAAAGGGTAGGCTGCGTGAAACTTGATATACAGATCAAATTGGAGACATTATTTTTAAAGCTGGTGTACGCAGCATGAAGAACAGAAGAGCATGTATGAGAAGATTAATGCATGTGAGTGAAGCAAGAGATATTTATCAGCGTCATTCCAGGTTACGACCTAAAGCCTCGGGCTATCCTATTAGAGACGTGAATATTTGCATCTATGTGTATAGTATATAGCATAAGTAAGAATATAATAATATTGTGATAGTAAGAAAACAAAGGTTTCTTGTTCGTTAACATTATTTAATAGTATAAAACATTAACTTTTATTTACATACGAGTATTCGACTTAATTACTTTATAATTACATTCACATTACTACTATGGCCGCATATCCATAAATATTTAACAACAATTTATTACATGCTTATTTGATTCTATAGTTATTATATCCGTCGTAGGAGGCGACTGAGGAACCAGGGGTAAATGGAATCTATTGGACGACGGATTATCAACCTGTCACAAATATTTCAAGTGACATCACAATCCTCATATTTCTGCTAAAATGTGTCATAGGTGACTATATAAAAACGGGATCTCGGTTTTATTTTAAAAGGGACTTAACGATATGGCTATAATTATTGAAACGTATATTATATGTTATGTGTTTTTTTCCACATTTTAAAGTATTATCATCAAGAATTACAAGGACTTTTATTTATATGAAATTATAATTATCATTCTTAAAACTATAAAATTCGTAGAACGTTACACATGAAATTTAAGGTTAAAAGTTGACATTAGAAGTTATTATATATAACCCTAAATATCCATATTACATCTGTTCTTGAATTATGTCATAAAATTTGTTTGTCTTTCATGTTTATTGTAACCAAAATTTTCCTCTGGATAAAATTAATAAAGATAATATAATAATACATTTCAATCCGCTTTGTTATCTCTACTAATGGTAAATGCTTACAGTAATTACTAAAACTAGATAAAATATTTACATTGGGTTGATAATTTTTACAATATCACTGAAATAACAAATCTTTTGGATTAATTCATTTGATTAAAAACAGCAATGTACTAGCCACCTGTCACGTTGGAAGCCTGCTAAGTAGTTTATATACATTGTAAAATAGCAAAAACATTAAATTAAAGTTGTTGTTCGCACAATTTAAAGCGGTATTTAATCTTAAATGAAAAAAATACTACTGATTTTCTCTAAAAAGGATTTTATCAACAACAACTATCATTTCCCTAAAATAATCAGCAGGTAACGAGACAGGCTCATACATCTCTTACATTGTTATCGAAAAATTATCCATATTCTTAACACTTATTTCTCTTATGTACATGTAAACAAATAACAACTTAGAGTACCCTGTTTAAACTTAAACAATAATCACGCTTCCTTTTCCACATGTTCTTTCAGCCATACAATCCTGTAAACTAAGGTAGCGATCACGGACCCAAGTAATGGCGCCGTCCAATAAGCCCAATGGGCTTCCCAGTTATTAGACAGTAGAGCTGGACCTAAAGTCCTAGCTGGGTTCATACTAGCCCCAGTTAAGGGCCCCCCTATCAAGGATAACCCTGCAACAGTCATCCCGAACTTAATGGCCACACTCTCCTGCTTTTTACTATTAACAGGGTCCCACATACTACAACACATTAATATGAGAGCCGTAGTTATAAAGATCTCGATGAAAAACGCCTGGACATCTGTCAAACCTGTCATGGGACGGGTCACGCAAAGACCATTGTCTAAGTTTAAAGACGACGTCAGTTGCAGAAGAATGAAGTATCCTAACACAGCGCCTATACACTGCACTATGACATACCCTATTCCTAAAAGTAAAGGGGTTAATCCTGATAACACAGCTGCTAGAGTGACAGAGGGGTTCATGTGTGCACCGGAGATGTGTCCGAATATCTGCACGTTGAACAACACGGTCAAACCAAAGCCCCAAGCTCCGTAAAATGACGGCATCACGTCCATATGAGGCCAGGGAACACACGCCATACATCCTAATAGGACGAGGAGAGTAGTAGAAACTAGTTCGCCAAGTAACGGCGCTGTGTTTATAGACCACCAATGAATAAATTTCTTCGCGAACGTCTGATACTCAATTTCACTATTCGGTTTTGTTTGTAACACTATGTTTATTACTGACGGTTTCGGTATTATAGTCATTTTGATTATTGTTTAGTCTATTTTACCCGTAACTATTTATTTACTTTATAACGCGTAGATGTCTGATCGACAGAACAGTTATATCTTAACTAAGCGCAGTTTTCGCTACGCTTATGCCCGAAGTGAATGCTGCTTTACAAATACTATAAAGCAACAAGTAATTTTCAATGATATGAATTCTTTAAGCGAACAGATTATGCATGGAGTGTTATCTATACGAATTTATGATAAGACTGATTTTAGTGAATCGTTTTAAGTCGTATACGTCGTGCTAGTTTGGGTAATCTGCATCGCTGACTTTTTTTCTACACAAAGAACGTGACAGTTTAGTGACTGGAGGTAAATTAAATCGTCTTGACAAATAATCTGTTACCAATATTCCATAATAAAACCATCACAACCCTGTTAGTTAAGCTAAAAAGGTTGGCCAATGGGATTTCATATTTCCGAGGTTCTTTCCACCTCTTTAGGTATAATGTAGTGTGATGTTATGAATGTAGGAAAAATATAAAAACAGAAACTAAACATCATTCAGGCTTATTATTTCAATGGCATCTATTATTATTCTAGTTACCCAAGTGTACATTTTAAATTGAGGAAAACTTGTACGTTACACTCTTTCCTAACAACAATAAATCATTCTAATATCTATGATAGAATTCACTTTGTTTTGTCAATCTATTGTATGCTTCTAGATATAAACCATATCGGTTTACAAAAGCATTCACGACCGCAAAACCTTTTCATACAAGGGTTTGTTTATTTCATAATTGCATATGGCTATTGACAATTTCGTTACATACAGCCATTATTATACATAAGTTAGGAGAGATATGTAAGAAAATTAATATACATCCCTTTTACCGTAGGCACTTCTTTCCATAGTCTCAACTCTTGGTTTACTATGCATTTTTCAAATAAGTGTAGTGGACTGAAATTATTTTGAAACTTAAGAAGAATACATTGTTACAATAGTATTGTTAGTTAACTTTCAACGCAACATCAACAGTTCGTTGTCACCTTGGTAAATTATGTTTATTATATAGTTGTATCTTGTATTATATATTTGTACCAACTATTCAAATAAGAGTCAGCAAAGATTACAAATACATAATTTTTAAATTAATGCATTTCTTATCACAATCCCGATAGTTGGATTTAGTTATCCTGAAAGTGACTTCTTGATTGAAGAACGTGTTTTTTTTTCGAAAATATCTATGTACATTCGGAATGTGCCTACTGAACTAATGACACTAAAAGTACACACACAACAACTACAACAACCGTTGTTTCAATGACAAAGTTCCATGGATGGCCATCTTGTTATTTACCTGCTGTTGTTTCCATTTAGAAAAACATGTGTAAGCTTATCACCAAGGCTAGATACGCAGATTATCACCAAAGTATCTACGAACTTCGTAAGATTTAACATTCGTCATTACACATTGCATAAAATTATCTATCACCTCATAGAACAACAAGAAAGCCATTGTTTACATTGACGTCCCAGACTAGCACTTCACCTGATTATAAATGTAGGGTCACACCCACAAAATATTTGCTCGAACCTTCACCTACAAAATCAACAAATAAAGACGCGTATGTGTAGGCAGAGAATAGGTATTGCGAGAGGTTACTATATAGTACGCAATATGTCGTAGGCGTAAAAGATCGATATCTGGTAGTTTTAGATCTATTAGATAGCTTGATAAGGAGTATCGGTGTTTGTTTGAGACTTAAAAGAATATAAGTTGCTGTTGTTGTAAAAAGATTGATCTCAAGTGTAACCTGAAAATATGTCAATTATATTATATATACTCTATCTAAAAAAACAAGAGATCTTGGAGCGCTATCTTTCCCGGTTCCTGACAAGCCACTTTCGTTTCATTGACACTCATACACATTTTTTATTATTAACGTGTTCTTATATATTTGAATATGCTATTTTATCTCTTTTTCAATTGTTATATCACGAAATACGTCTGTAATTATGAATGTGCATACGGAAACAACTATACAAACACAAAATACGTAAACGATTATTTGACTATCATAAAAACACTCTTACTTTATTATATTATTTTATTACGTACAACAAAAAGATATCTCTCCAACAATAAAATTAAGTAACTTTTAAGAATTTTTTATTTACGTATATAATCATCATAAATACATATCAACTATTCAATTCTATCTTTTGCGGGTAGTTAGAGGTCATCAATAAACATAGGCTATATCTCGAAACCACTTTTCACATAATATTCAACGCTCGGCAGATAGTGGTATTCCGTGTGATGATGTTCTACATCCTAATGATGTTCTACCTAACTGTAGAATTGACATGTTGCTTATACTGAATGCGAAACTAAACATTGTTAAACATACTTTTTAAATAGGTCAAACTTCCTTTGTGTAGTAGTCAGTGGTAAGGATGTCATTTTACGCAACTGTGAAGATCGTAATTCTAATAGCGTAATAATAAAACATTTATTTACAGCAACAAAAACATACATAATACAAATATTTTACAAATCATAGAAACTAGGGGGTATAGCTTGTGCATGTTATTGTCGCAGCAAAAAGGTTCCAACTCAGCTGGGTATGTTACGTTTGGTGGCAAACGTAACGCTGATATTATGTTAGAACCAACAAGAGGACATTTTAGATGATATATTTATAACATTTCTTCATTTACGTACCAAACGGGTTAGGTATTATGGGTATAAGATTTGATACTTGGGGAGGCAAAAATAAAAAAACTTATATGCATTTTGAGCAAAATATTTAATGACATCTAAACATACACATAAAAAACCAATCTAATCGATTCGTTTAAACCATAATTACATTGTCCATCGCTTATCAACTAAATCAAAATACTGTTTTTGTTCGTTCCACTTTTTATAACTTCCATACTTTAATGATTATCTTCAACATCCTGTAAATAAATGAAATAAATTAGATATACATATGTAGAGGTTCATAGCAAACGTCATTCTATTTTTTTCCTACAAAATTAATATAAGTGATTCAATATCTCATCAGTCAAACTTTTAGGGTTGTGAGGACATTAATGTGAAATATCGGTGACAGGTAGCTATTCCATAGACCAACAATTTTCATAAAGGTAAGGTAATGGCGTATAAAGGACTCGCCACTTAAGACATGCCGAAAAAAAAGACAGCTATTTACATTCAGCTTCATTCATTGTCGTAATGTAGCTAAAGGCAAATTATTCAATAACTAGAATATATTAAAGGTTGACTACATAGGGGTCGCCCCATAGTAAAAATCAACAACTAATCCGCATAAATAATCTTTCGATACGTAAATATTTCCATAGGATAAGAATAGATGGCGATATATTATATCTACAACACGGCAGCAATACGACGCGAGATAGTGTATATATCTACTAGTATAATATTTATCTACTCATTGAGACTGTAATATTATATAATAAGTGCGTGCATGATAATCACACACACACGCTGGTTAATTGAAGTTAATTGAACGGAAAATTTTGGACAATGGGCTAGCATATTAATTCATCGTCCTCAAAAATGACAAACGCGTTCACGACCATTAACCCATGCGGGGTAGTCAGAGGTTTAGATATCTATGGCTACCTCGAACCAACGTGTTGACCAGATAGTGGGTACTCAATGTGACATTGTCGCCATTTACAAAAACTAACTATTACCTGTTCGGGTAACAGGTAGGTTTCCTCACGATGTTTTCCCTCACTGAAGTATTCGGAGCATTACATAAATGTATTTTATTACGAAAATGTACATAGAAATTTATTACACTTCATTTCCATTGGCAAGCTCAAGCGGCATTTTAACCCTTTTACATTCCGATATATGAAGTTTATATTCTAAAATACATTTTCATTCAGCACTTCGGCACATACATTTAGGGGTTGTGTCCACCATTATTATTAACATAAAAGAGACGCGTGTTTTACTTGTGAAATCCACGTGTAAAACCACGATAAGAATGAGTGCGTGTAAACGATTTTGTTATCCAGCACATAAATAAATAAAATCCTTTATTACCAACTCCATAAAAAATAACAATTTAATGTTTTATTGTGTGTTAAAATGTGTATGTATGTTTGTATGTAATGCAAATTTTACAGACATTTAGAGATATAGCATCTCCTCGGTTCACTTTTAGCATCACTAACGGTATATAGCATTGATATAAGTGACAGTTTGCTAGCCCATTATATCTAGTTCAGTCATAAAAATTAACATATGTGTCATCTCTGTAGAATAATAATCATTTAAGATTTGTGTTAAGGGTACTAGTCAACGTATAGTTAAGAAATGTATAGTTATTATATAAAAATAAATGTATGTATATAATCAACAACCAGACTGGAAAGCAAAAGAATAGCGTAGTTTTTAACCTACGGGAATCGAACCCGGGACCCCACAATTAGCGTTCAAATGGTAAACCAATCGCATGGAGGTCGTCTGTACAAGTGTTTGTAGGAAAAATGCATAACTCCCTAACCCAGTCCACCCCTAAACTCACCGTGGGATCGCAGTCGGCACAGTGCCACGAATATCCTCGTTTCTTGGGGTTCCGATTCAACGGGGGCTCCAAACATGTGAAGTGGTATCTCTTGTTGCACTCGTCACATCTGAAAATAATGTTTATTAGAAGAAAAGATAGAAAGAAAAACATTTATTCACTGTAAACAACATTTTCATTTGCGCGATATTGATTAGATATTCTTCTCAATGCGGGTGTACGTAGTGTGAAGAATAGAAGAGTAATACAGAAGTGTGAAGAAAAGAAGGTTATTGTGAGTGAAGCAAGAGAGATTTGCTATTTTTATATATTTGATTTGCTCTGCCTATCCTGTTGGGGTCGAATAGGCGTGAATATATGTATGTATGTATATTGATAGATAGGAAATTGATGTAGTGAAAAGGCATTTGATGCAACTAAGCTGCGTCACTGATCCTCAGACAGTACGCGAACCGCAGTCTGTCACTACTTGCATACTATTTACATAAATAGTATATTAATTTATAATTTATACCCATTTCGAAATAGTCTCCTAATGCGGCTACATACTCGTGTCTCTTACATGAATATAAAAATAAAAATATTATGAACATAAATATACATTAAGTACTTTATCGTGGTGGTAATTATAAATCCACGTAGTTTCATTCCTATCAAGGTGGACGATCTATATTACCTCCGTCATAGTTTCCAGCCCATCGGCTTCTTTACCGATAATTCCCTTAATCAAGTTTTCAGAACGATTTACATCTAACGAGAGATCCGCCGAGTATTGTCTGTCGCGTAACCCCAGAACAGACAAATGTCTCGACCTGTCACACTCAACCGATTTTCCGTTAAATGTAAACCGCTTACTCCTTGACTTTGAGACAATCAATACCATAACCCTTATTTCTTCTTTCATATTCATACACACCTGACCAGATTAGTAGCATCGCCGGGTTCCGAACACACGTCGCAGTGGGTCATGGGTGGTAATTCACTCTGGGACTTCCGAACCCCAGGGTCACTGGTTCGACTCGTGCGAGGGGTTCTGTCTCGTTCGCTTACCTGTTATTAGAAAGGGATATAACGTACTTACAATAAATGTATAAGGCGTATGCTAAAAGTAACTATAAACGTGCAGTGTGTATCTCAGAAAGCGAAAGTAAAATCAGTGAATATTATTCCGTTCCATATCCGTTCGGGCGTGCAATTGTCGCTATATGTATAAATACATACATTAACAAATGTTTACGGGTCCATTTGTGCAATTGGTGTTACATTATAACATGTGAAACAATTAATACATTTATACATTCACGTCTTCTGGATGCAGTCTTCTATTCTACATGCAGACATATCTCGATCACCTTTATCATAACTATTAGAAAGTATTGATATTGTTATGGGGCATTTTCGACAGATTGCTAGCACATTGCCTAATAGATTCCATTTACCCCATGTCTCTTAATCAACATGTCGGGAAGAAAAGTAGCTAGTTAGCCAGCTACGTGACATATTTCACGAGATATGTATATATAGTATGTATACCTTTGGTGCGACCCTCTCGATTTTTGACTCCGGTGTCTCATTCCGGATTTGCGGAGGCTTGCGTGAGAGAAAAAGGCAAATAACGTATATACATCACGATAGAGATCCATAATAAATCAATCAGGGTAGAAATATCTCGGAGATCAACATATAAGAATATGATTATCCACAATGACAAGTGTAAAGCATGCAGCTAAGTATAGAGATACCGAATACTGAGATACTGTTTATTCTAAGGGAGAGTCCTGGTGAATATTTTCTATCAACGTATAATTAATATGATTAAAGAGATGCATTTATGTACGCTGTGTGTAGTAGTTGAATACAATTTGGTATAAATAAAATTTTAAACTATGTATCATTTTTTTAAATTGTATTCAGGGTACAAATAAATATATAAATTTATACATATGATATACCGATGTAATTGGGAATATACAAAGCAAATTTAATAATATTTATTACTATACTAAATAAGTAAATACTTACAGATGGCATTATTGGTGAGGCCGTTGTCTCAACCTGAAACAATAAAATAACGTCAAGAGAATACTAACTATATGCCAATCTTCGAATAATTAAGAGGCGATTTAGACCTAGTTAATAGATTCTTACGGGCGATAACCTGGCAATAATAATAGTCCATATCTATGCCAACGCAACACCCGACAATATATAATAAATAATAGTTATTATTCGCATCGTAGAAATATTAGTCATATGAAATAATAATAATAATATTTGGACATTATTACACCAATTGAACTAGCCCCTTGGTAAGTTCATTTAAGACTTGTGTTAAGGGTACTAGTCAACGTATATTTAAGAAATGTATATATATTATGTATAGTTAAATACGTATATAACATAAATAATCAACGACCAGACTGGAAAGCAGTAGAAAAGCGTAGTTCTTAACTCTGCCTCCACCGGGAATCGAACCCGGGACCTCACAATTAGCGTTCCGGCGGCTAACCGATCGCGCCACGGAGGTCGTCAAATTTAACTATAAGATACAGTGTATTTATAAAATAAAATGTGTCACCTGTGATATTTTCTTCACGACATCCGGCGGTGGTCCGTCGTTGTCCTCCGAAGGTACGTAGAACAGCTGCGTGTGGAATGACCCATCTGGCTTCTGGATTGGCTTGATCTGAAATTATATACAAAAAACTAAGTTTATGTAGTAGAACGATAGAGACTGAACATTTATTTATTATTATTAAGTTAAGCCCTACTATTACAGGATAACCCTAATGCGGTAGAGTAACACGATTTTTACAAAAATAAACGTATAACAAAAATATAACATTGCTATCTAATATCAACTTAACCTATAACATCATTTAAGTAATGATATTTATGCGGTTAGGGAAAACCTCGTGATAAACCCGACCTTTTCTTCGTTATAGACAACAATCAGGTAACAGCAACTTAAACAAACTATCTCTTTGACGATTCATTGAAAAGGGGATTATATTTATTCCACGATCGCAGGAAAGGTCAGTTTGACTATCTTTTAAGGTAGCTATCGTATCGAGATCGAGTTCTCTATCTATCCCAATGGGAAGTAAAAATGTTTGAACGGCACTACCCTATTGTTAATTATAAACTTCATATACGTATTAATATACTAAGGACGACAGAATAGTCATATCTATATAAACATACATACATATGCATTCACCTCCTTTACAACCTTTCGGGGTGGACAGAACCTTTCACATAATATCAATGTAAGTATCAATCATATGAAGAAAAAGGTTTCAAAACTATTAACGAGCCTCTATAGTACATTACCTATAAACTTTACACACCTTAATAGTGATCCTAGGATGCGGTTGCTCCAGATCTTGGTTCTTCTTCTTCCGTTTATGCTTGTGCGACTTGGAGGGAGAGCGGAGGAAGTCTGGCGAATACCTCGACCTATGCTTCTCCTTTCTTCTCTTCCTGTTAGCCTTGTAAGTCGCTATATCTGACGACAAATTAGCTAGCGTGGCCTCGATAGAAGATTCTATAGTCTTGCTATCCCTCTCTTCCGCATTATCCGCTTGAATGGTAGAAAAAGATGGAGTAACGGAAAAACTCTCGTCTTTAGAAGCTACAAAAGTTGAGCTAGAATTATCTTGGGAATCCGCTGGACTTTCCGCTAGAATCGGCGTAATGGACATTAGTGGAGTATTCGTAAGAGTAGGAGAGGTGAAACTTCTTTTGGCCTTCTTGGTAGGAGACTCATTCTCTATGTCCTTCTGTTTTAACTTCTTAATCTTCTTTTCCCTCTTAGTTTTAACTTCTGCGTCTTCTGTCGGCTCTAGGGGTTTGATTGTGACTTTTATTGGGGATATTACGTCTTCTTCTTTCTGGGTTTTGGGCTTGGGTTTCTCTGTCTTGCTTTTGGGAGATTCAAGGGAGACTGGGCTCTGCGGGTTGGATATTATAGCGCCGTCCTTGCTGTAGCGTATTCGAGATTTCCTTGGGACCTTCTTTTCCATTACTTCTGGCTCTGAATCCGATGTCTTGTCACATTCTGAACATTGCCTGTGAAATTTAAAAAAATATTTCAGTCAGCTAATGGCTTTATAACTACCGCCAAACTAATATGATATACACATCACGACCTATGCGGAGAGTCAGAAGCTTACGTGGCCAATTAGATAATGGCAAACTAAGTCATTTATCATCGCATCAATGTGACTAGGTCTAGTAACGAAATTCTAACTTCAATTTTGTAGATTTATAAATTTTTCCCTATTAACATACTATGCTCATTTACTATAGAATTATAAACACTTATGGTATTTTTCCCTATTAAAATACCGTGATCATTTACTTTAGTATCATAACTACTTGATTATAAAGCACTTTTATATCATCTTATATATAACATTCAGTGTCAATAAAACAAGACCTGTAATTAGCCAGCCAGTAATGTAACCACTCCTTACTCACCATCCATAGAGCTTGCTCTTTTTGGGCGGCCGCTGCAGGGGCGGGTTCAGGCAATGCAAGTGATAGTGGTGTCGACAAGTGTCGCAGGCGGCCATCAGGTGGCGCTCCGAACTACGCGCGCACACCGCACACTCGCGGGATGACAGCGCCGACGACGCTACACGTATTGAGACGTACTTTTAGTGTTTATACAATACTAGCAACCCGCTCCGGCTTCGCACGGGTATAAAATATATAGCCTACTCCACTATTTGATGGATGTTATTATACATATAAACCTTCCTCTTGAATCGCTCTATCTATTAAAAAAAACCGCATCAAAATCCATTGCGTAGTTTCAAAGATTTAAGCATACAAAGGGACATAGGGACAGAGAAAGAGACTTTGTTTTATACTATATAGTGATGACAAGACAAAAGAAAACAAACGCGTTCACGATTAACCATTCAGGGTAGTTAGAGGTTCGGGTTTCCATCTCCGCATTCGTAAATGTATTTTTATTGCGAAATTGTACAAAGAAATTCACTAAACTTCATTTCCTTTGTTCATGCTCAAGTGGGATTTGAACCCTGTACCCATTGATAGAGAGTCAAGCTCCAAACAACTCAGATAGGTCAAATTTACAATATTAGTAGGAATACAAAAATATTACATGCAATCAGGTCGAAAAATATGATACAAAACAAATTTTGAATTCATTATTAGTGAGAAATCTTAGGCTGGTATTTAAATAGTGATAATAACAAAATGACACATTAATTTAGTATATTAGCGATGCAGCCTTTAGTCAATTCTATTAAACAATGTGCCCTAAACCTCTACATAACAGAAACAAAGGCAACTAAATAGCACTCTATTCAGATGAACTGATCTAGTTTATCGCCTAATAAAACACCTCATCAAACACTCAGTCATTCTATCATAATATGCAATTGTAATTATTTATTAATTATAGTTTATATTCAACCCTTATACTCACATTCCATGGAAGTAGACAGCACCTTGCCGTGGCGAGCGTCCGGGTCATCACACAACGGGAATCCTACGCCCATCTTCAAAGCTGCGGCCGTAGGCACGGATAACAAGCGAGCTCCCGTGTCTCTGAAGGGGTGATAGAGAACATAGATTAAAAAAACTACCACCACTTAACAAGATTTAAATAAGATGTGTGCAAAAGTACCCTAAATAAATGGTTAAGGTTTAAGCATTTATTATTGGTGAACCTGCTTGTTTTGAGAATTGATAAATAGATGATATAAAGGAATGAAGTTTTCTATCTCTTTAGGAAAAATTAAACAATACTGTCTTCAACACTTATTTCAGTTCAAGATTAACAAAAATTCATACAGAAACTCACGACCTTTTATTCCTATCACGGTTGACAAATCCTCCAAAAAATAATACTTTCTCCGAACCTTTGGTCATTTTAAGCAAAAATACCGAAGTCATGACATAACTAATCAAAGTATATATTAATTATCACATGATCTCTCCGTAACAGTAACCAAAGTATATGCCAAACCTACCTCCTCAACAACTGCGGCGGAGTGACCTTGGGGGTCGACCTGAAGGGCTCTGGGGGCAATAGAGGCCTATCTTCCAGAACAGGGGGCAAAGGTTTATTGGGACACAACGCGAGGATAGCGTCGTAGAGAGCTTGCAGCTGCTTCTTGCTATCGGCCATCGAATCTAGGGCTGTTTTGTTCTCTTTTGACGCCTGAAATATTAATATACACATTAATATATTAAAATAAAATAATATTTAAAAAAAATAAGACACAATATTTAGTAGACGTGAGTGTTTAACTGGTTTAGATGAACGGAATGTTGTAGACATAATATTTATTTCTCTGGGCATGTTCTGGATGGGTAATCAATTATACTATACGAACCATTGTTCGTTTCAAAGAAAAGAGTTCACAAACTCGTTGTAAACTACAACACTATGTATATTATATACTTCCCTACAAAATACTATATATGTAACCACAGAATATTAAAAATGTCGGTCCTGTCATGGTAGTACCTTTTTAAATAAACAAATCTTTTCTATTCCATAATTTAGGTAAGCTCTTCATAAAGAAAAAAAATTGTAACAAAATGGGTTTAGTTACCAAAATAAATGTTTTATATTATCACTAGTGACCCGCTCCGGCTTCGCACGAGTATAAAATATATAGCCTACTCCACTATTTGATGGATGTTATTATACATATAAACCTTCCTCTTGAATCACTCTATCTATTAAAAAACCGCATCAAAATCCGGTGTGTAGTTACAAAGATTTAAGCATACAAAGGGACATAGAGACAAAGAAAGCGACTTTGTTTTATACTATGTAGTGATTATAAAAAAATGGACAACTACATATAACCTATCTCTAACTCTTTACCTCATCATAATCTTGCGTCAGTTTCTTCTCGCCAGCCGTCAGCGTTTCATTTTCCTCAGTCAGCGCCTTGAGGGACTTCCTTAGTGACGTCACTCTCGTGTTCCTCTCAAGGTAGTACCCGACGAACTCTACTGAGAACGCCGGCGGAACGTGCCAACGGCGTGACACGTCTTTTAAGGCGGCAATCTTGGGAAAGAAACATGTACATGTAGAGATGTAGATACAAATCACGTTGTCACACTATATAGGGTTAGGTATTAGCAAAATAAGGAAATCGAACCACATTAAGTGTATTTAGTATGAAGGTAAATGGAATAATATTATAACACCTAACGTGAGTGACTAGTGACCTGTTAGCAAAAGTCCATATGAATGCAATTTCGACACGGATGTGACGAACAACGAAACTTTAATGTCCAAACGATGCTAGTCTGATATGAATATCCATTAATTTCTTTTTGTTTTTTAATATCAGGATAAGAACATAGTCAACTCGATCACTATTAGCTCCGTCGAGGTTATGATGGCATAAGAGATATTACTGAAAGGTTACCACCCCATCACCCAATAGATCCATACACCCCTAGTCCCCTAGTAGCCTCTTACCTGCGCCTCCTGGAACTCTAGCGCGTGCAGGTCGACGCCCATGCACTCGGCCTTCTTCTGGAACTTGCGCAGCGCCGACGCCGAGCTGAACAACATGCGCGCCATCTTTTGAGTTGGCACTGGAAACATTCATATAAAACGTATGAACACAAATGTGTATTTATGTCCATAATCCTTATCGGAGAAGGCGTAACATCGAAGAAATACTACGATCTCTGCGATCACTTTTAGTATTACACCCAGATTTGGTGTCTAATTCATTCCATTTAAGTGTAGTTCCTTTTCTTTAGTCATTTCCTAAAAGTTGCAGGGTAGGAAGGAAAGAAGATTAGCCTACTAGACATGCACGAAACACACATATTCGGAAAGTTACACTTTCATACATAGTGTCATAGTGATATGTGTCCATCAATACAATTGTGAGATACGTCATATACTCCAGATCAAACTTACTTTTCACCAGATAGTCGTCACCCAATGTGACAAATGGTATTGCATGTACTTGACTCATATAGTTTATACTCATAGTCATGTATGTATGTATATGCATTTGCTAACATTTGTAAATTTAGTAATGTTCTGTGTAAGTTAGTAATGTACACATGTTTTTTAATCTTAATAAAATGAAAATGAAATAATGTATACGTAAGCTATGACCCTAAACTCACCCCAGGGAGGATTCCTGGTCTCCTTGTGCTGCAGGTATTTTTTCCTATACTTCACCAGCTTCCGTTCTATGCGTTTCTTCTCGGTCTCGGACAACTTCTGTTCGAACTCTTGTTTCCTGGAAACAAATATTATAGAGTTAGTTATGACGTAATTATGAAGACGTAAGTTGGTTGGGTGGTTTCCTTACTGGTATTTTATAAGAGATGGATAAGAGATAGATTATGGGTACATTCCAAGGTTTGATTGATATAGTGACATAAGGGATTCGAAACTAAAGAATCAAAAGGAGGTTCGAATCCATTTCAATTTCAACTATGTAATTATGATACACATAACTTCTACTAGAAAATAGGTCTATCATTGGGAGTCCATCATGTTCAGCCCTACTTTCTTCTACTGAGATGGATCATAAAGTGTAGGTGCAGAAGTATATGTATGACATAAATTTGTTGGTACCATATATACAAATAATTAATTTTATTGTCTTCGTGCTATGATAGCAGTTACCTCTTTCTGTCTTATAACAAAATTACTTTTACATAAACACACCTACATATATACATACAAAATAACGCCCGATTCGCTGTAGAGGGGTAAACATAGATCAGGGAAACATAATCATTGTTATCTAATGAATCACAAGTCTTATAAGAACTTATCAAGGGGCTAGTTCAATTGGTAATAATAATAATTAAGGACACTATTACACCAATTGAACTAGCCCCTTGGTAAGTACATTTAAGACTTGTGTTAAGGGTGGGAAGTCAACGTATATTGAAGAAATACATAATTATCATACATATATAGTATATGTATGTATTCAACAACCAGACTGGAAAGCAAAGAAAAGCATTGTTCTTAACTGCCTCCATTGGGAATCGAACCCAAAACCTTACGATTAGCGTTCAGGTGCTTAACCAATCGCGCCACGGAGGTCGTCAAACCTAGCGTAAATATAGCGCCCTATTAATTCCTTCCTACATACGTACCTCATCTCAGTCCTTAATTGCAGAGCCAGCCAGTTGCGCTTCCTCTTCTTGATGAGCGCCTTGTCCGAATGCAGCTTGCAGTGCGCGTAGAAGGGGTCCGCTTGCTCTGCCTCGTCCGAATGGGCCTCCGCTAATAGGCCTTCGCGTTGACCACTGAGATAGGGGTATCAATTATTTTCTTAGTATACGTGTTAGTGTTAGTACATAATATATACATATAAATTGACATCTTTTAATCGTAGATAGAACCTTGGATACTTTATAGAATAAATATTGGGGTTGCGATGTCATATGGAACAATTGTAACAGGTTACTAGCCTATCGCCCAATAGATTATATTTATTCCCGGTCTCTTAGTGGCCTCGTAGGATATGCCGGGAAGAAAGGTAGCTAGTTGTCGTTCTATTTATGTCTCAGTCTAGCAAGGGACAAATATATAATATAGGTTAATTATATTGCGTGAAGAACATCAGAGCATGTATAAGAAGGTTATGGGTCTGAGTGAGGAAGAGATATAAGGCAGTATCGTACAACGTGGTACCTTCCTTTCCCTTTAAGAAAGTAGAGGCTTTGTATATCTTATTATATGTTACTATGTAGCTTAGTGTGTGGCAATCACGACATTATTGTCATAGTAGACATTATTGTTAATTCGACGTAGCTATCCGAGCTAACACAGGTTCAGGTTCTGGTACAGGTGACATGCAAGTACCAAGTGTGGTCGTGAACGTGTTTGTTTAGTTTTTTTTTTTATTTAGAATGGGATTGCTCTTGGCCCATACCAATCCAAGTAGCTGGATTAGTCAGGCCTAAGGTGGAGCGAGCTCTCCCAGAAAGTGCTTGTGCACCCGCGATTTGAAAGTCTGTGGACTGTACCCTTCCGGAAACACAGACGCAGGCAGGAAATTCCACTCCTTGCCGGCCCGCATAATAAATTTAGAAATTATTGATAACATAATATGTCTTATTGTCTTATTCATCCACCACTACCGTTAACCTCAACAACATACCAAGTAACATGAAAGAACGTCTTGCAGAGTCCGGCGTCGCAGCCAATGGCGACTCCGGTGCGCGCGAGTGCGGCGTCGGAGCAGAGTGCGCAGGCGCGGGCGCCCCACCGCGAGTACGCCATCTCGAATAGCGTGACGCCCGAGAGACGCTCCACCTAGCGGTGAAAGGGGGGAATTAAATGTAGGAAAGAGAGGAAGTAGCAGAAAGAAGTGTGTTTGTCGGAGATACAAATCTACAAGAAATATGTACATTTATAAGCAGCTCCATTTCGATTCGATTGGGCGATACGCTAGCAATCTTCCATATGACAGCACAACCCCAATATTCATGCTAAAAACTTGGAGATATCAATGAACCTTGGAGGTCTCCAGTCAGTTCGGCCCGAAAGGGATTAGAGGACGTAATTGTGTATATGTAAACATATGTAAGCAGCTCGAGGATATATCTATGGCACTAAATAGGTACCATATTGTATCTTATAAGGTAAGGTATTAGATAGAAAAATATTGCTGTCTAATAGTGATTTTGCTTGTCTCACTCGGTAGCTATTCAAATTTCCTATTTTCCTTCATACATACTCACCCTTTTTATAGGTGTCTCAATTTTTAGCACGACAATCAGCTAAAATAACTTATTGAACATTGGTAAAGAATTTTTAGCCGCGCGCTCTTTGTCTATTTAGCCCAACCCCTTAGTAACCTCTTACAACATGTATAATATACTAACCTCTGAGAAGGCGACTCCTGGCACGTAAAGTGCGCAGACTAAGTGGACCCAGGCTCCTACTTCTGTCTCCTTGAAGATGCCACCTGGTAATCAAAACATATTATGTTTAGATTGGAAACGTTAAAAGTGAAATTGGAGTGTATTTTATTCAGACGATTCGTGTCTTATATTGCAAATAATGATTAAAGAATTATATATTTAAATCACATGATACACCAGTTATCACATTGAAGTCTGGTTAAATAACAGCCAAATATCTTTGCAGAGAGAATACTTGTCAATCAAGCTTATTTTTAAAGCGGTTAACCATAATATACTCCACTATACAGTCCAAGAACAACCCACTACCAATATTCCTAGCACAACACAACCCCAATATTACCTTAAAGGCAACCAAGAAAATTTTCTCTCTCTATATATGTATACCTTCATATATAATTAAAAATTAATATCTACACACACAATAAAGATGCACTTACCTTTATTAGGACACAATTCACAGACAGGGTTCTTGACGCCCGCCTTACAAGCTTCGCAGAACCAGGGCTCTGTAGAAGCAGAGCTAACCGTACTGGACTCACTCGTCACATCTGATACTCCGTAGCAACCTGAAAGAAAACATTTTGTATCAGACTAGTAGATTACAAGTCTCTGCCGACCTATAGAGCGCCACACACAGAGAAACTTAAGTGGCAATTAGTTTCACATAAGCACCACAGATGTCGCATGCAATTATAAAACAATAACTAAAATGAATATCCTAGAACGCGCAATTTAAATATTTAACGGAAACATGATAACTATGTATATACAAATTTCCAACTCAGGCCATTAGCCTGGACGAACACCCATCCAGGTAGTAACCTTCCTCTTTTCTGTAGGACGCAGTGGATCTTACAAGTCATTAAGCCCTAAGTTATGCCAAATAAGCTGGTAGTGGCTGGGTGACAGCTACGAGTGATCGCGTTTGTGACGTACAATTGGGGATACCTATGTCCAGCAGTTGACTGCAAAAGGCTGATTGATCAATTGATGCAAAGTAAGCTTGTCTGTTAAGTTTATGATGAATGAAAAACATTGCTAAATTTATTTGAGCCAAGGCAAACAGGCACAAAATGCAAGTGTGCTTAACATTCTGTGTTATATTGCCTGTTGGCATAAAAATTATCTTTTTGTATGAACTACTTGTCACATTCATTACATAGTAAACTTTTAACATGAACTCGCCAAAAGCCTTATAAAACTACAGTTCTTACAGGCTGCCCCTGAACAATTTTACCAGTCTTGAAGTATACTATATACTATACGTTACATAACCCACCTTCATGTACAGTCACTCCACAGCCATCACACTCAACAATTTCATTGAAGTCATCGCTTCTGGAGCCGAGGCAGCCGGCACAGATCAGCACGTTGGCTATATCGCTCGGAAACTGAAAAAGAAATGTTACAATAATGTTATATGCACCTTCAGAAAAAATAAAACTTCCTGAAAAAAGGCTTGTTCTGTTGATCATCTCATCACTCTGTTTATCCTAAATGTAGGTATGTAAACAGTAAATTTCACAATTATATTTTATACATGCGTACTTGCAGATGCATTCAAAATGTTGCAATACTTTTGGACTTGTTGTAAAATCCTTTTTAAGTAGTCAGACCAATCAACTAAGTTTTTATGATGGTCTTTGGTCTCTTGAAAAATACTTTTACCTGATAATTAATATCTAAATTGAGAGGTGGTAAACCTTGTATCCATACACAGATACTGACTATTTCCCTCTTTGAAAAATATTTAAGTACTTTTTATTACAGGCTGAGTAACACTTTAATAAATTATAACCAGCAGTTTTCTTGCCTTTATATTATGAAACTATATTAAGTTTGAATATATTTTTCAACAATTACCTGGAACTGCTGTGACTTGGCCTTCTCCAGGAGATCAGTGATGGAGGTCCCGTCACCCATCTTGGTGGAATTGGCCGCAAAGCCATCATCCGACTCTGAATCATCAGAACTCTCGCTGCCAGCTTCATTATCTTCTGTAATTTAATATCATAACATATTAAGATTTAACACAACACAATCAGAATTTAATGATTGAACGACCTAGAACCTTCTGTCCACCCTAAAAGGGATTAAAGGAAGTGAAAGTATAGAATATAAAATTTACAATTACATGTACACCAATATCTCATTGGAATAAGCAAAACAATCAATACAAAATATCTGCCTTACTTACAGCCAAATACATATAATAATTATTTAGTCACTATGGTAATGGGGATATATGATAAATAATGATGGTTAAAGATAGAAACCTAACATCTCTCAATATCTCTACCTATTCTTATAAAGCAGCCATGATCTACCTATGTATTAAAGAGGCACTTACTTTTCTCATCATCAGAGTTGATGGAATAGTCATCACTCTCCTCAGGATGGTCTTCAATACGAAAGTCCGAGTCATCAGAGCTCTCACCCTCACCAAGGTCAAAATCCAGCAAAGCCTGAGCCTCAACAGGCTTCACTTTGCGCTTATTAGGATCTCTTGTTTCTGGAAAAATAATTTTAATTAACTACTAACTATAAACATATTGAAATATATGCAAGTCAGTAAATTATGGGAACTTGATAATAATTATAATGATTTAACTGACTAAAATCAATAAATAAGCAATAGAAAATAATGAATATGAATGTCAGTAGGTAGCCAGCATAACCTTTATGTATGGCATAGTAAAGATATATAAAAAAAGAAATGAGAGTAAGAGTCTGCTAAGATAGGGAATAAATGGGTATCCAGACTTCACCCTTTCCCACTATAGGGAAATGGAAGTGATGTATGAGGTTATCAGGAATGAACAGGAAGCTGAATTATTTTTATATATTTCTGATCTTTGTTTGGTTAAAAAGAAACCGGCACGATGTATTTATTTCCAAGTCGATTTGAACAAGGCGTAAACAAAGTCAATTATTTTTATATAGCAAACTAAGCGGAAGTAATATACGGAATGAAATTAGCGATATCATACAGTATCCAAAAGTATTTTTAAATTAAAAGCAAATACTATGAAAAAATAAATAGGAATAACACAAAAACTATGAATAGTAATGCGATGCATAGGAAGTGTAGTGTACAGATTTGATACTTGTTAATTATTACTTACGATTATTCATCGTGAAAATGTAATGTAACTTTACTCAAGAGAGTTATAAATCCCAAGAAAATCCATACGGCATATTATTAAATCGGCAATCGGCAAATTCGGCTTCCTATCTTAACCAACTTCAATTTACAATAAAACTTTCAATTCAATGAAATTTTATATCGTATCGTATTCGAAGATTATTCCAATAGTTACAAAAGCTTTTCTTTACACTGAATAAAAAACCTTTTGAAAAAAATACTTAATAATTTCCTAAATCTATTCTTTACTCTTGCTCTTTCGTCACGCTTAATTTCACGTTTTCACTGAAAAAAATTGTTCACAATGAACTCTATTATTTGGTTTGCCAACTATAAAAATGGAATTGTTGACAGCACAATCTGTATGTCAAGTAATCTGTGAAAACAATCTTTGACGTGGTTGATTTTGGGTTGATTGGTTGGCTTTGCTGATGCATGTATGTTGTGGAATATTGCTTCACTAGAGTTTTATGTGAATCAAACACGAAAAGATTAAACAAATATATTTAATTTTAAATTGGTAGTTCATAAAATAGTGTCGCAAAATGTTAGACAGTTTATTCGACGATGTAAAACGCATGAACAAGCGTCAGGTAAGTTGCGATCAGAAGAATAATGTTTATTCTCAATAGCCGGTTTTTCATGAATATTTCCTCCTCTTTTTCAGTTTGTTTACCAAGTGCTGAGTTTTGGCATGATAGTGTCTTCAGCTCTGATGATATGGAAAGGTCTCATGGTAGTTACGGGCAGCGAGAGCCCAATAGTGGTAGTCTTGTCTGGAAGTATGGAGCCAGCTTTTCACAGAGGAGACTTATTATTTTTGACCAACTATCCTGAGGAACCAGTGCGTGTTGGAGAGATAGTGGTTTTCAAAGTTGAAGGGCGGGATATACCGATTGTTCACAGAGTTGTGAAGCTCCATGAAAAGTGAGTAGGCATTTTATTATTCATACCTTATGAGTGTTGTACTGAAATACATGCTTACGTCCGCTTAAACTTTCCCACTAGTGATTATAGTAAGGCATGCATAACAATACTCTTGTATTTCTCGACATTAGTATTATTGGAATACAGAATCTTAAATAGGAGTTAGTTTGAAAGTGAACAGCTAATAATAAAATTTATGATTCTCTAACTATATAAAATCTTTATATTCTTTCTGTATGTCAGTACAAAAATTGCAAAACTTCAACCTGATTCCGTGAGACCTCAAACTACGTACTCCCAGATTGCCTCAGTAATATCTTGCAACAATAAACTTTAAATGAAGATAGAATATTATTATCACAAGAGACTAGATTGTCATTTAAATCCTCTGACTATTCCAGAAGATAACATAGCAATTTAATATTGTTAAGAACCCACTTTCACTATTGTTAGGGACATGGTAGAATATTATTATCACAAGAGACTAGATTGTCATTTAAATCCTCTGACTATTCCAGAAGATAACATAGCAATTTAATATTGTTAAGAACCCACTTTCACTATTGTTAGGGACATGGTTGTAAGAGATGAATAACCTTACTGTAACTCATAACATACAATAAAAATACCACACTATATTCTACTCAACTGCAGTTAGTACTATAGCAACAGTTATAACAGTAGAACTATACAATATTAACTATTTACGCTTTTATTCTTTTCCAGGAACAACGGTACAGTAAAGTTCCTAACGAAAGGAGACAACAACAGTGTGGACGACAGAGGGCTGTATGCACAAGGGCAGCTGTGGTTGACGAAGAAAGACGTGGTGGGACGTGCACGAGGTTTCCTGCCCTACGTCGGCATGGTCACCATTTATATGAACGAATATCCTAAGTTTAAGGTAAGTTGTTTTACGGTAATAATGGAGAGGTTACGTTTGTTGAAGACTATGGTATATGAAGCTATGGGTCAAAGAACCAATAAATTTGACAAAATATTCATATTACATCATTTTAATAGTTAAAGTTCTATTGACTATTATCTATTTTGTTATTTTTTAAATCATCATGTCATCACTAATGTGGTACTAAAGGCACAATTATTTGCTTTCTTGGCATAAGTATTAAAACAATGAAATTGCCATAAAAGTGAAACATTAAATTTGTAAATGCCAGTTAAGTGAACATGTAATTTTATGACAATCATTATAATATGCTTACATGCAAAAGGAAAAAATATAACTTCAATGTACAAATCGCTGCTTTAAAACTAAACTGAAGAAACTCAAAAAACACTATTTTGCAAAAAACATTGTTTTATAATATACTTGATATATTTTTGACATTAAATTGCATATAATTTAAAAAAATGATTAAATAGAAATACATTTTTTATCTTTTTGAGATAAAATGTTTTTCGAGTTTCTTCAGTTTAGTTTTAAAGCAGCGAAATATTGCCAGTGCCTGAATTATCAAACTAAACATTTTCTGTATATCATCTGCAAGATCTAAGAGGATGAGTAGTTATAAAAAGCTTTGAGAATCCTCCCTCTTTCTCAAGCATACACACACACACACATCTTTGCCTGATTCCCTGTAGAGGGGTAGGCAGAGATCATGGCTCCCCATTTGTCCGATCCTGACTGACCACTTTCGCTTCATTGACACTCATACATCTTCTCATACACACTCGGCGGTTTTAGGTACTCCTAACGTCACCGTTTTTCAATAATATGTCTTAATAGGCCGGCGCCTACGTAACCAATAAATAAATAAATCCCCTACGTAAGCAACACTCGTAATTGTTAGCTTTTTTACAGCAAAATTTGTTTTTGGTAAAATTCTATAATGTAAGCAGTCATGGTTTTGAACTCCATGAGGAAATAGTCAGTCAGTGTACATTTACACAACAAATAGAACACCACCAGAATTTTTCAGCTGATAGATTCATAAACCTCTGAGTAGCCCACTAGAACTAATAATGGTGTAGTGTAGGCATTAATGTTTACTACAAACGAACAGTTTATAATTAAAGCATTTTTCCTTCAGTATGCTGTGCTGGCCTGTTTGGCGATCTACGTGCTAATACATCGCGAGTAATGTGAATGAGAAGCGAAGTACCAACCGTACGGAAGAGTAACTACGAGGGTCTGAACACGGAATGTGTTTTATGTATTTTCTGTTAAATAAATACAAATTAAGATTAAAAGTGTTTTTTTTTATAACACATTCGTGGGTAAAATGTTTCCTGTGGTTCTCTTTCCTATATCTTAAAAGTGGCAATAGTATTGCCGCAATACGGTATCTACCTAAGATATTGGAATTCTGGTAAAATATCAATAAATCAGCCTATGTCAGCACCATCCAGATGTAGGCCTCCCCAAGGGTACGCCACAAAACACGATCACTCGTGGCACTTAACCAACTACAACCTCTTTTAGGTCATTGGTCTAACAGAGGGGCGCCCTGCACAACGTTTACCGTGACACGGCTGCCATTCGAGAATCACTTTGCTCCAATGTTCTTCGGTTCTACAACAGACGTGGCCTAACCACTGCCACTTCACATTGCAACATCGATAGTCAATGTCTACAACTTTGGTTCTCCGTCAGAAAATCTCGTTTCGGACTCAGCCCCTTAACCAAAAACCCAGAATCGAACCTTTCATTGATTGCTGAGCGACATGAAGCCGGTGAGGCAGTCCGGTCAGTCATGTTCCACGATTCGGCCCCGTATGTCATTGGTGAAACATGGCCTATAATTACGCCCAAAGCTGTATAGTATTATATTATCTGTGCCCAAAGCATATAGAAAGAAGAAAACTACATGTTTATGTACCTCTTTAATTCTCTTTTGAGGAGGACAGGGCCTAGGCTATAAAATTTGCAAAGTCACTTATACAATGAATCAATATTCATGTTAACATAGTCATAATATTTATACGTAACATAGGTGCCAGGTTTGTAATAATTCAATTCACCTTTAGTTGCATCCTATGACACTTAAATTAGCAGCTAGTTCGCATTCTTTTTAAGTTCCAGCTAGATGGGAATTTAAGGAGTATGAATATAAGACTTATAGAATTGGGTAATATAATAATAGGTAAGTTTCAATCGCAAGACACAATCCTATTCCACTCATTTATTCTTATGCTAGAGTATAATAGAAACAGTTTTAAATTATAATAATTACTTGCCTTTGATGAAGACAACTCCCTAAAACTAAAGACTCAATGTAAATTAAATATATACGATGTAATGTGTGTGAAAACCAGTCACCAATTTGAATTCCATTACAATTCTTGTAGTAATGCTAAAGGTGATTGTAGAGTTATCAATACTCAGAATTTCTGTCTAAGAAAAAGAGAAACTAGTAAATAACATACATTTATTTCAAAATTTCAATCCTGTGTTTATTTCTTGACTCGTCTTTAAATATAATGTTAAGTGTCATGGGTAAAATTATCAAACTACATAAAATTGAACTACAAAGTGTTCAAATTTTGGTTTAGATAATTGATAAAATCTTTGTTTGATGTTGGAAAGTTTTGGATAAAGTTTTATTTAATAAATACTGGAAAGTATGTATAAAGATACGGAAATTAGAAAACTACCAACAGGTTCTCTTTATTCTGTAGTGGACATTTTAGAGACTAACAATGATTGGAAACTTGTTATGTCTTGCATACCAAAACATCCTGGAAACTTACATTTTGAGCCTAAGTATAACCACGAACACGTAAGGTACGGTATCTCCGGTGTATAATACATACATCCGACTTTAAATCGTTATATCTACTTGTAACACAAACGTTCAATAAAATTCTACAATCACTACATATTGATGGTCACTTGAAACCGACCACGTTACCTTGGCAATTCTAGCTCTAAAGAATTTTAAAAAGCTAACTAAAACAGGTTTACTTGTAAATTTTTAAATGTTACATATTTTCAGGTACAACTTAAACCTAGAGAAATATTATTACCCTACGTATTTCTAGACTTATACAAAAAAGTGTTTGTAGTGCCTACATTTCACATTAGTATAATAAAAGTATTGTTTTACAGAAATTAAAATTACTTTATCTTGATCAGGTCAGCTGGTCATATTATAGGTCTACCAAAATATATTTTGAACTACTTAAATGTTATAAATTATCTATATTTCAGGCTTATCGAAGAACACTCAAAAGCAACAGGTAGAAAATGTACAGAGATACTGTTAGAAGAATGGGGAACCTCCGGCAGGGTCAGACCTACTCTTGGGACCCTCAAAGATGTTGTCATAAAGGCTGGTATATTCCGTGCTGCAGATGAAATTGCCTCCATTTTACAAGGTAATGAAATACTCTACTTTTGATTTGAAATGGGTTCTTTAGTATAATGTTTGGTTCTCGAGTTGTACACACATACTTGACTTTGTAACTTTTATATTATTTACTATTATTGTAACTTTTATATTATTTACTGTATAGTATTATATTATCTGTGTTATTTATAATAGCATTGAGTAGAATTAATGTTCTGAAACACTAAAAGTGATGATGAGGTTTTACAGGAAAAAATTAAAATTCTAAACGCATCTATTAATTAAATTATAATTAGTTAATTACCTCTAATTGTCACGTATATTGAAAGCTAGTTTCATTATGTTATTCTCAAGCCATTGCTATTTTAATTTCAAGAATATTGCATACAACTATAATAGTTTTTATATGAAACATTAATAAACTTTAAATTTACATTCACAGAAGCGTTACCAGAAAGGCCCACACATGGTCCCGCAGCAGAAGTACAAATAAACTTAACGCAACTCCTAGAGAATGAAAGCCTGATGCAGCAGCTCAATGGCATGGGCAGCCTCACCGATTCAGACTTTACAAACAACAGACAAAAGACGGATTATCACGAGAAAGCAATTGGCAACAAAACAACTGTACAAATGAAATCAGCAAGTGACTTGATACATTTTACGAGTAAAATAGACACAGATGAGATACCGAAACTAAGTGCTCTACAGAGTTTCTCCGATAGAACTACAACGGAGATAAAAGACAGTGATTTGATCAAGTTATCTGATGTCCAACGTCCGATGATTGTCATATCTGAAGCTACGGATAATAGTGTTAATATGCCAAATCCAAATAGGAAAGATACAAAGAAAAGTGATAGTTCATTCACAACCCAAAGTACGTATATGGATACGTCTTCTCATATAGAATCCTCAAGTTCGTTTAAACAGGATAGCGGAGTAACCGGTCAAGCATATCAAATGTCTTTACCAAATGTTGAGTTTGAACACAATAGTTCAGATGGTATAGAAAGCTCAATTCTACAAGACTCTAATCTTATACAGTTTTACTATGAAGAATTGAAAGAGATTACGAATAACTTTGCAGAGAGGTTAACATTTTCCGAAAAGGGATTTTCAGGTCGTATCGGCAGTGGTGGGTTCGGAGAAGTGTTTGTGGGTGTACATCATAAATACGGAACGTTAGCGGTTAAAAAAGCTCACAGTAATTTGAACACAGAGCGTAAACCCGATTTGTTAGTCAAAGTTTTCAATGCTGAAGTGAAGTATTTATCACAGTTCCGTCACAAGAATATTGTGCCTATACTAGGCTATTCCAAAGATGGTCCGGCTCTGTGTATAGTCTGTGAATACATTGATGGTGGTTCTCTAGAGAATAAGATTGAACAAAAAGTGTTGACAGAAAAGCAAAGAATTGCAATTATGGTTGGTACAGCGGAAGGGTTGAAATATCTGCATGGGAGTGGTGAAAATGATGAGTTCAATAGCTCGGAATCTGATTCGAAAATGTCAAAGAAGAATTTTGTTCATGGTGATGTTAAAAGTGCTAATATATTGTTGACGAAGGACTGTGTGCCTAAGGTAAGAATGTAATACAATATATTTTTTAATAGATATACAAAAACAAACACTTGCACTAATTCAATTATCTATCTCTAAATCTGCTGTTAGGGCTTGTAAAACCATCTTGAACCTTCATATTACCCAGATAGTCTACACCTAAAATGACAGATGGTAAACTGTGATCATTTACAAGAATTTCATAGGATAAGAAATATTCCTATTTTTACTAATTTATTACAAAGATTTATTCTTAATTTAATATTTTTTAAATCGTTTTGCGAGTCGCAGACGTATTGTGAATGCTAGCTAAAAGAGATTAAGCAAGAATTATTATTATACCTCCAAGGTTGTATCTAACCTAAAAAAAATTTAGACGATGTTAATGTAATGTATGTTAACTTTTTTCCAGCTCTGCGACTTCGGTCTAGCCAAGCAGTTCGACACAACATTCATAACCTCATCCCCCATGGGAACGTGCGCTTACATGGCCCCAGAAGGGTTCTCAGGGACTATAACACAAAAAATAGACATTTACAGCTACGGCATAGTGCTACTAGAACTCCTAACTGGGTTACGACCGATTATAGCAAATCATAGTGAGAAGATCAATATAAAGGACTATATAGAAGAAAGTTGCCCGGATAATGATGTGTCTAGACTTCTAGATCCGGTTTGTAGATGGACTAAGGCTAAAGAGATACATAGTTTGGCGAAGAAATGCCTAGAAAGGTCTAGGAAAGATAGGCCGAGCATTGATGAGGTTTGTGATATATTGTATAAGGAGATTTGTTGATCTAGGAGTTAAGTAAGGTATATACAATATATTTAATGCCATTGAAATGCATGTTAGACGTGATATTCAATGTTGAATCACAAAAGTGTTCGTTATGTTATTACAGTGTATAGCAACTAAGTGAATATTTTAATGTGGATGAATGGTGCTTGATTAAGAAAGGTATATGGTGAAATATAATAATTTATGAAACACCAAATTATGTTTCAAACATAGATTTATTAAATTCAAATTAAGTTATATACAATAAAACAAGGAATTAAAACTAACAAAATATTTACAAACTTAAAACTAATTAAAATAAATTACCTATAAATTAAATATGTCTAAAAAATTGTCGCTGTCGTTGGAGCGCAGAGTGCCCAATATGCTGGCAGCATTCCCCCTCTGAATAGCCAGACTAATTCTCTGGCGGAGGAAGCTACCAGCCCTGCGATCCCCACTGGACTCTTGCAGGCGATGGGCAAGATCCCTTATGACCCCATGAGTGGCGCTCCCCCAAGAGTCGAGAGTTTCAACGGCGAAAGGAACAAAACTATATTCCCCACCAAGTGAAGAATATTTTCGCCGCTTCAGACTCTCTGTCGCAGCAGCAGCAGATCCCGCCTCGACAGCGCTCCGGGAGACATGACAAGGCGCCAGTGTGTCGACGCAGGTGGCATCCCACACCAGAGCCTTGCCACTCTTCCATGGAATGAGCGTCATACCATCCGGTCTCTTGCCATCGTCGCGCACCAGACCGGAAGGCTCCAGCACTGCAGGCACACGAGCGCTGACAAGAGCGCGGCGTATGACGTCATTCAGACCCGCGTTACGTGACAGGCGACCTGCACTGCGCTGGCACGACAGCCCATGATGCCCGAAGGGATTGGCATCTGTCCCACAACGACAGCGATGTGTCCCACAAATCTTAGCGCCTACCCTGAGACATACTGCAACACAGAAGCTGGTTCTATCTAGCAGTGTGCCGATAACTGCGGAAGGCAGGGCGTTTAACCAATACCCTGACTCTGGCCTGGCAGCCGCTAAGAGCCGAGCACACTGTGTAACACAAGAAACTGAATTTAAAAGGTTTAATTGAATCTGTTTACACAGCGGCTCGTCCCATAGCCTTTGCGATGCCAAACCAAGAGGAGTATCGGTCCCGGGACCAACCAAAACTAACCAGGCCTCCCTCGCTTCATCTAGACTCGTCATTAATGAATGACCCATACTAGGGTCGACGATTTTCAGGCACAATTCCGACGTGCCATAGACGGAAGAGAGGAAGGCTGGGAGCGCCACACCCGGCGCGCAACGAATGCCCAACCCGCCAAAACGAATGGGAAGTGATGCCTGTGTCCAACAATGATCAGTGAAATTACAATTTAGGATTTTGGATAAGGTTGACCGAATAATATTGTCCAACTGTTCTAAAAAGAAATGATGTTTCCAAAGATAACTAGTTCTAAGAAAATATAAAAAATTTGGAATAAATATACAATATTTAATGATGGTGTAAGCCAAATGCGGTGATATGTTTTCCAATCGTACGGATGATTCATAAAATTTTGCAATTTTTTCTTGAATGAAGGCGGGTAAGGATTCGTCGTTCAAAGGGGAGCCGAGGAGACGAAGCGAGTCTTTAGATAAAATTTTTGTATTCGGTGCTATTGAATCAAATTTTTCACTAATTTCGGCTTTTTGTTCCAAACTCAATTGTTGATTTGTATAAAGTTTTAATTTTTGATAATTTAATGTAAGACCTATTGTATATATACCTTTTGTTTCAAACGTACCTGATGCTTTTGTTTTGGAAAAGTTAATAGGTACAGATAATTCAATATTGTATTTTTCAGAAATAGTACATTATGATACTAGTGTGCTAAGTTAGTCATTACAGTCGAGGTGGATTCTAACCTCTTCAAGGAACCGAGAGCTGTAATGACTAAATGCATACGAGTGTCATACGACTATTTTCAACACACTTGTGAAGAAAATAAAATAAGTAGAATCATTTAGTAGGTATAATAAGTTTATTTATTAAAAAAATAATTAGTGAATGAACAGTTTGTGAAATTATAATTAGGTACTTTAGATGGTCCCGTCAGATACATTTTCCAGAGAAACATTATAGTTTTCTATTTGTAGGTGGGAGAGACCCAATCAGATGATACATTTGGTGCTTCGCCACTGGTACTTGGACGCGGTTCATGACACTCTATTCTTATTCTTTTTGTAATTTTCGCACAAACTTCATTTTTATTCTGTAAGGAGTCTTTGTTATACGATTCTGCCACATTATTAGATCGCCACCCACCATGACGCTTTAAAGTTAGTATATCGGCTCCAGAATTAGCTAATAATGTGGCTGATGTTCTGAAACTATGGCCAGTGTATGTTTCTGGCTCTGGTAAGCCTAAAAACTATGCGATTTCTTTAGGCATAGCCCCAAACTTGTTTATACCTATTGGCTGGCAGGTACATTTCCCGTTTTGGTAATTCAAAAAGAATCTATCGGTATTTACTTTTGATGATCTTAAACCTTGATATTTTTTTACGACATTGTAAAATTGACCATGTATAGTGAAAGAGCAGGGTATTTTATTTTTAGTGTTAGGTATCTTCACTAAAAGCACTTCGCCGTGATTTTCCAAGTCTTTCACGGTAATATTTGATAATTCTTGTCTTCTACATGCACCAGTAACGCCAAATATCATGACAACCTGGAACAAAACAAATAAATCAGTAAGTTTTATAACACATTACATATCCGGGAGAAAAGGTACTTAATAGATGAAACATTTGTAAAAAAAATAAAATTACTAACCTTAGTAGCTAAATATTTGCTATCTGGAGCATCATTTATAAATTTTTCAATATCCTCGGGTGACAAGACTTTAGATTTCGTGCTCCTATATCCGCTTGAAAGTCTTTTTAAATACGCTGACAAATTGCAGTATTGTTTTAAGTCCACTCCATTATTAGTACGGACTGTACTTTTTAACATAGAGTAAATGCACCATAACCTCCTAAGGCCCAGACTAGAAATAACAATGTAGTGTTAAAAACCCGTTGTACAAAATTATGCACAAATTATTTTTTAGCTGTCAGACCCAGAGACATAAAACTTCATAGATTCGAAGCTAGGTCTCTTAGCATTTTATGACTATATTTAGCGTAATACTAGATGTCTAAGAGCCAGTTTTGGTTAACTTACATCATCATATCTTTTGTGCAAAAAATTGTACATCGGTTCTTAGTGTCGTAAAGATAATAATATCTTTTGTGCCAAATATTGTACATTGGTTCTTGACGTGAAAAAAAAATTCCATTTTATTTAAAAAATTGTAAGCTTTATTCATGAAAATTTTATAAATTACTTGTAAAAAATAGAACGAATTATTATTAATTATAATTTCTTCGGTGGGATTCTTTTTTACTTAACCATATTCTAAGATGAACAGACGCAATAATATATAACACTTTTTAGTACAAACATCACATTACAATATTTAAAAATCTTAGGAAATATTCAACTCTTTGTACAACAATAGTATTTTTCTTACATGTAACAAAAATTTTACTAAAATCTTAGTTAAACCTAATAGGAACTTAAAAAAAGAAAATAGTTTTACATCACTCACACGCTTTGAAGCAATTAGGACTCGAAGTTAGGCAAAGAGCTACCTGGCAAGAACTGCATTTCGCTGTAGTTCTATTCTTACAGCCAGGCAAACGGCATCTATTTGGTTTACCTTCAAAGACTGGTATGTGCAATGCTCCTTGCTGTCTACGAATCTTTGATGGAATAGGAGTTATTGCTGGTCTCCCTCTGTTCCGAATCATAGGCTCTAAATCATCCGCCTCTTCTAATGTATCTTCATAGTAAGTGTTTTCTTCAATCAAGTTTCCGCTAACTGCATTTTCCATTGCCTCAAAGACTGTATTTTCTTCAATGGGATTTGTTGTTTTAATTTGTCATTTCGGAATTGAATCCAAGCGTTTGAATTGATCCAAGAAATGAAGCGAATGGTCCATTTTTTAGTTCTGGCTCGAGATGGACATACAGCCAACAGACGGTCGGCTAAACAACACCTCCCATTTTACCATTATACATTTTGACTACGAGTGGTCTTTCAACGTTTATGTGGTTCTTTTGACGTTTACACCAACGGCGACATGCATCTGTCGGCTCGCTGCCATATATTGTTGACGTCAAGGTAACTGGCTTGTTGTCGCACCATTTCGTCACAGCCACAGTGTTTTCACTGATAACAAAAACAGCTGAAGATCCTCTTCCCCTACGTTTCTTTGTCATCTGGCAAAACCTCTCTCAGAGCAGCAGGAATCCGGTTTTTCATTAACGTACCAGAGCTTCTGAACCCTCTTGTGCTTAATTCTTGAACCAATCTTATAGAAGTAAAGTACCGGTCAAAGTAAAGGATATGTCCAGGAACTAACGTGCGTGTCATATTTAATACCGCACTTTCGTCAAGTCCAAACCCAGCTGCAGACTCTTCTGGAAAAGTTGTAGAACCCTAATAAACATTAAAGTCACAAACCATGCCATTTGGGTTCGCAAGCACAAAGGCTTTTAGTCCTACCGGATTGGGCTTATTTGGACAATACTGTTTTATACCGCAGCTACCAGAGATGTATCTATATTCAACGGGAACAGTTGTCCTATAGGCATAAGTTCCTATAGGTAATATGCCTGCTAATTAGGGCTATCAAATAGTGATAGAACTAGAATTTGTTCCGTATTATTTTCAGAATAAATGATGGTTGAAACGAAACCTCCGGCCAGCGGGATTTTTTTTTTATAACGAAGTTGATCGCGCTGAAATGTAGTTCTACAATTAGGGCTATGCTATGTGAACACATAAAAGCCAAAACAGACATGGGTTTCATTCATGAAATACAGAAAAAACACGTTTATTAAAAAATGTCTATTCAGCGGAAAACTTTTTATTTAAGTCAAAAATAAAATTCAAAAGCATATCATTAATTAGGGCTAAACATATAAATGATAAAAATCAATAATTATTTCAAGGTACGTAAGCAGACTTTAAGAAATACAATATTAGGGAGAAATCAAACTTTTTCGTAATAACGAAAGGGGCATGATTACGAATAGTTAAAAAAATTAAAAGTAAGTATCTACTTACTTCAGTAGAATATTACTATTTTTACTAAGTACTACCTAGTACTTAGTAAAAATAGTAATATTCTGGTTTTAATTTACCAATAAAATAAGGTTTTTCGTCTAACTTATTTGTAATCATGTAGGTATGTAACGCATAAAGAGGAGTTCTGGAAATAACAGGTATGTGATACTAATGTGTTGATAATGTCCCTAAAATTAATGCCCGTTAAAGCTACTTAAATTTGTATGTACATTAAAATATGAGGCAAAATTTTACCAGAACTCTTATTTACTTTTGGACCGATGTCGTCGTAACATTCCCATTTATTATTTCTCCTAAGGCAATGTGCTCTGTAATGTCCAATGGCATCTGCAGATGCTGAAGGACAATATTCCACTACCGACAGCAGCCGATAAGTTTTCTTTTGGAGTAATAATATTGCAGGGACATTTGTAACCATTATCTTAAGAGTTCCGATTAATTCGAATGCAATTACTTGGGAAGTTACATATGACTTCATTCTTATTCCGCGGCAATTAACATTAGAGCATGGCGAAGTTTCTTCAGCGATTCCCACTTGAACAGATTCATTTAAAAATGATATACCTTTTTCATTAATGACATCAATATTAATCGGTACTATACCAATGTTACGGTGGAGTGTTTTATTTTGACATTGAATGTCACTGCAAATGTTAGAGAAATACGCACTGGGGAAATTATTTACAAGAATTCTTTCAAATATTTGAGTTACATTACAATGACAATTCATAGAATTGTTTTCGATGGGGAATATTGTTTTTAACAAAGAAAATCTTAAATTGTAGGTATCGTTCGTATCCCCATTAACAATTCCTGAAATCATATTTGCAAAATTATCATTACAGTCTTCGAATAATTGTACCAGATGTGGATAATCAGTTAAACCGATTGCAAATGACTGTGCTATTGAATCAAAAGCACAGGTGTTGAACACGCAAATATTTTTACTAATACTACCATTTTGCAAAACGAAAACTTTACGTGCATCTTTGCCGCACTTTAACTGACTATGTATAAATTTGTAATCTGCTAAAATACAAAAGCAAGTTTGAAAAGTACAAAAGCAAGTTTGAAAAGTGTAAGCAAAGGATTAGCCCTAATTAATGATATGCTTTTGAATTTTGTTTTTGACTTAAATAAAAAGTTTTCCGCTGAATAGAGATTTTTTTATTATGGTGTTTTTTCTGTATTTCATGAATGAAACCCATGTCTGTTTTGACTTTTATGTGTTCACATAGCATAGCCCTAATTGTAGAACTACATTTCAGCGCGATCAACTTCGTTATAAAAAAAAATCCCGCTGGCCGGAGGTTTTGTTTCAACCATCATTTATTCTGAAAATAATACGGAACAAATTCTAGTTCTATTACTATTTGATAGCCCTAATTAGCAGGCATATTACCTATAGGAACTTATGTCTATAGGACAACTGTTCCCGTTGAATATAGATACATCTACCAGAGAACGGGATTATCATTTCACCTATTGAAATGTGTTGGTCTCGCATTTGCTTGTGACATCCTTGCAAGATTCTCTCGATTAAAGATCTAACCTTCCACAATCTATCTTGGTTTCTTTGTTCTTGGCTTATATCAGGATCAAATACAATCTTGAATGTGGTTCTCAAAAGAAAGTACCTGTTACGTGGCATATTATCTGCTACTAAAGGTATGCGCCATTTATTTTCCCAGTACATTCTTATGTAAGGGTAGTTTATACAAGACATGATCATAGTGATTCCAATAAACGTTTTACATTCCTTTTCATTCAAATGTAATGTTTTGCCAGTACGTAACACATAGGATTGGTTACTTTTGCTTGTGATCAAAGCAATGAGGTCATCGTCAATGTATTTACTGAAATATTGTTTAGAATCATAATCGTTAGTATTTATTGGCAGGTATGATGGGGCATAAAGTTGTGGAACTGTAAGAGAAAACTGTTTAGGCTCCCATTCACGTTCAAGGGATTCATTAGAAGCAGCAGCATTATTTTCATGTCCTACCTGACCACGTCCTCTACTTTTATTTCCGCGGGTGCTAATATTTCTTCCTCGAATACAATATCTCTCTTATCCCGATACGATTTTGTCTGGCATTTCCTGTTGAAATAGGTGAATCATATGGCACCTCATTGTCATTTTCGTTGAGGGAGCCCTCAACTTCACTGCTAGAACTTGAAGAATTTGATGATTCCTCCCGTTCATTATTGGGCCTGTACTCATCATCCGTCCCGATATCTTTGAACGGGTCTTCTTCAAATTCTGATTCATATTCGGATTCTTCTAAATACTGGAGAATGTCTTGGTCATCAATAACTATAAGAAAAAATACAACAAAACTCAATTAAAACAAAAAAAAAACGTATGAAACTGAGAACCCATGTACCAAAAATTGAACAAAATAATTGATCACGTTGTTGATGTGGCATATTTCATACAAATTAGAAAACTATTTATATATTGTAATTATATAGACATTAAAGTTTAAACACAAATCAACAGCAAACTGGGAAAAGTAGGGTAAATGTACCAGTGAATGAAACCCTAAGGATTTTTTCTACTTTGACATTTGATAAAGGGTACTTAGAGATCGCGCCACATACGGTGGCAGTTGGAGGCGTCGCCACAGTCGCGTAATTCAGTGTTACCAGTAAACACGCCAAAACTAGCACTCACTGTGCCATACGGCTCGAAACATTATAGGTTTCATTTGTAACGATCTTTGGTTGCAGAGCTATAAACTCAAATAAAACAAATTAATATATCAAAGTCAAAATATGTTTATTATACTATTTCAAACATGATTAATAATTAACGGGACTTATCCTTCTTATTATATATTACATATATTATGTGTTCCTTCACTCTGTCCGCAATAGACCGTTTAGTGTGTTCGACGTAGGATTTCCCACAGCTGCAATCAATCTTATACCCACCCTTATATCTTATATCATGAGTATAAATCGCGAATCTCTTAAAACTATTATTTCAAACATGGCACTGAGCATTGTCTTTACATATTTTTTACCGAGGTTAGATCAGCGGAGACCCTAGCTTGGAGAAGAACTAACAAGAAACTCCGGAAATCAATTTATTATAATCACCCTTAACAAACATAAAAATTACAAAGAGTGGGCAAAAAACACAACGCTGGTAATACTAAATTTACTTTTCATACAAAATAACACGCAATGGCGGAAACGTCAAATTTAGTTCCAAGTTTGGCTACTGCCACCGTATGTGGCGGGTACTCTACCTTAGTATTCTTACATCCTGAAGTATACCATGATGATTCTAAACTATTTAAGAGCTATTACAACGAGCTTTCAGAGAAGCATTTAGCGCACTTATCGAAATATTTGATAAAATATACAAAAATACCCTAAAACACCAGTAAATGAACGTAATAAAACCCAGTAAATGAACACAAATTTTAATTGTTTTATAAAAGTATGAAAAAAAGTAATTTAAACGCACCAAAGAAGAAATGACCCCACTATATACTATGTATAGAAATTAAAGGAAAAAACCGGTAAATTAAAAATTTCTCTTTAATTTATAAAAACAGTACTTATATTGTTAACATTAGTAAAATTTTTGGCAAATATTAATAAGAGATCACGTTTTTATTTAAAAATATATGAACACCTACTTATTTTCTAAGACTTAACTTTAGGTATTATTATTTATATAAAAATTAAAAAAAAACATTATAAAATTTCTTGAGATCGTTTTCTTATATAATTAAATTAACAAAAATTAGGAACTTCCTTTAAAATCAGCTTAATATAAAAAAATGACAACTTAAATTAAAACAAAAAAAAATCCAAAAAAAGATTCTAAGAACAAACAAATTCTTTTTAACATTTTGCGCAAGTGACCGATATGGTAGTGTGTTCTTTACATATGTAATGCAGGCTTTATACACTTTTTGGAGCACTTGATATCCTTTTTCTGGTCACACAAATAGCACCTGCCTCTTTTTCCGGCACTTACATTAGAGCCAGAAGCAGTGGCCTGCGGTTGTTCTTCGATCCTTATGTCATCCTCTCGACGTTCTTTCAAAAAACTTTCTATTCTTTGTTTTAGATCCTCTGAAAAATAATCCTTTTTTCTATCTGGAACAAATGGCAATACTAAAGCCATTCCAATATTTTTTATATATCTATTTCTCTTCAGGCGCTTCTCCGGATTTGCGGCTTTCCACAAAACATAGCCATTGACCATCGAAATGTTCAAGATAGCTGAAAATATGACACACGGCCAACGTTGTGTTCTTCTGGCAACAGAGTAATTAGCACATTTTTGATCTAGCGCGTCCACTCCCCCTTTGGTGCTATTGTAAAACATTATAATCTCAGGTTTTCCGGTAGTCGAATCAATAGATTGATCATGATGCATTGTAGAAATCATAACGACGCTTTTATTTTTTTTCGGAACATAGGATGCCATCGTTTTATCGTTGGTAAATCCAAACAAAGATGAGCCTTCTGCACGTGTTTTATGTGGTAAAAATTCAGGTGGCACCTCTCGTTTATTTTTTCGCATAGTTCCTACATACGTCAATCCATTTTCTTTTAGTTTGTCCACCAGTTCGATAGATGAGAACCAATTATCACCTGTAACGTTTCTATTGGTCCTCATTACAGGTTCCACCAATTTCAAAACGGTTTTAGTAGGCACTGAAAGATCGCCTCTTCTGTTAGTTTCCGTTTTTTCAGTATAGATAAATGCATTATACAAATAATGAGTCTTAGCGTCGCATAAACACATAACTTTTATGCCATATCTGGCAGGTTTCGACTTCATATAAACTCTAAAAAGACATCTGCCTCGAAATGGGCATAGCATTTCATCCACGGTCAAATATTCTGAACAGCTGTAATGTAGTTGACAGTTTTCGATAAATTTATCAAATATTTCCGTTATAAGTGCAGCTCTGTCAGTCTCCTTTCTTATGGCTCTTGTATCAACATCGTCAAACCGTAAAGCTGATAAAAGGAACAGAAATCGTTTTAGACTCATAGTGACCCTAAAAACGTCACGACCTGTACCATCTGTAGCCCACAAACTTTCAACATCTTCGTGTCCAGACTTGAAAACTCCAGCAAGCAACAGAAGTCCCAAAAACGCTTTCATTTCTAACAAATATACATGGTTGATATGCTTACCCTGGCTTTTATATTTGTGAGTAAACTCTGTAATTTTTTGGTTTGTATGAAGACAAATAATTTCTATAAGATCATCAGGAAACAACAATTGCCAGGATAGGATCTCAGACATGTTCATTTTGTCTTTAGCTGGTCCTGCGAGGCCGGGTAGATGTGTAATGATATTATGTTGTCTTACGCGCGATGAATTAGGTGGATTTATAGACCATTTGAATCTATTTTTACCTCTGTAAAAGCTGAAAGTTTGCGAGTTTTCCTCATCATCTTGTTCTTCACTGCCTGAACTCGAAGAATTGGATTCCTCAGCTATTACACTGTCTTCAGAACAGCTAAGTATTTCAGCTTCCCCGCAGTCACTGATTACTTCTTGGTCACAGGCAGCTGTAGCGGCATCACGAGTAATTTCGGACTCAGATTCTTGGTCTTCATCTTCTAAAAGATGTGCGATTTGATCATTACGTAGATAACCCGCCATTTCGATGATTGCGTCCTAAAAAAATAATAAAATGTTATATAACAACTCATATAATAAAATACACACTTCTGGTATCGGGGTCAATTCTGACCCCATCAAGGTACATACCTCTGTTCCTAGTAAGTGACGCGCGTCCGCCACCCGCCGCACCCCGCGACGTAATGAGATTACCTTGATGCGCGTGAGTGTAGGGACATAAACTGCAAAGTTATGGTTAGAAATATGAGCGCGTGGGGTAAATTTTGACCCCAATACCAGTTAAGAGTTAAATTATTTTAATAATAATAACACAATAAAGTATTTAAATTATCTGATTAGGGCTCCAAATATAAAGTAGGTAACAAAGGCACTAAAATTAAGATCACAATATTTTTTTAATAGCTAGTAGGTACCAACTACTTAAATATCACATAGCAATTAGTAGAAATAGAGAGAAAATAAATAATTACTCTATGACTTTAAAACTTACATCAGTAAAAGAGATCATTCCTCGTCTTGATGAGTTTGGTTCTCCCAGAACACGCACAATGTCAGAAACATGTATTTCTGGAACATCTGGCACTTGGGGTTTTACAAAGCTAACTACATTTTCAACAACTTTCTTTTTCCTCAAAAAATCTATCTTACATTTAAGTTTTTCGTCGTCAATCATCAGTATTTTGCCAACAAAAGAACGTATTCTTCTCTCAGTCTTGAACTTCACAATAACATATTTACCACAAATTATAGATTGGGGTGGATGATTATCATTGGATACTACTGGTGTTGTAGAATGTACTTCTTTGTTTTCTTTCTTTTTCTGTACTTTACGTTCACGTTTTTTGGCTTCTCTTTCCTTCTTCTTATTTTTTATTTCTTCTTTCTTGTTTTTTTTCAATGTTTATGTTTCCTAAGTATTCTTTAAACTTCTTTCCGGTTAAGCCGAATGGCATCGGTTCTTTCTTAAACATTTTCTTTTTTTTATTTTCTATTGTAGGGTATGATAGGAAGTTTTCGATTGGAAATTTTCGTTTCTTTGAGCTTGAAGAAGTACTTGGGGTATCTAAGGTATTATCGCCCAAAGCACATGTAAGCATTGCTTCTTCTTGAAAATCTATTTCGGGTGTGACATCACGTCGTCGTCGTCAAAAATAATCCTGCAAGGCTCAGCACTCAGTACAGATGAATTTGTTCTAACTTTAGGGGGAACATGAATTTGCATGAAGCGATGTGGTATTGATCATTCGTCCTGGGAGGAGTGTGCTCAACAGCGTCCAGAATGGCGACACCAGGTTCAGCATAGTGTGTCCAATTACGAGCAGGAGAGACTGGTAGCTCTAGACAGAGAGCGCGATGAGCTGAAACGCAAACTGGAGTTGAGAGGGCCCATACAATACAACTATGTGGGTGGTTTGCTTACATGCCCGTTGTGTGCGCGGGTGCTGAAAGCCAAGATTGGCTATGCAAGCCACATGAGAGCACATGCAAGGGCTGGTGTTCTGTGAGATTCTCAAAAAATAAAAAAAACTGACGGAACTATGGCAGGATGCTGTCGCCGTAGCTGAAATCGGCTTGGATGGCATCATCATATATATATATATTTGATGTCACCCACCCAATCAGTAAAAGTATCCTTTCCTATACAGAGAGTTGTTAAAAAGAACTCTCTGCATACTCTAGCTTTTGTCCCATCTCCTAAAGGAAAGTAGCAGTCTACTGCTGTATTCCTTTTAGGTGTTTCATCTGTAGCTAAAATGGTCTTGCGTCGTTTTATTACCTCTCGCTTTATCACCAAACCGTTTATGTAAGCACGCTTGGCTTCCCAAGTTGATAGAGACCAAAAATAATAAAAAATGTCTGTTCTTATTTGTTCATTAACGAGTCCACATAGAAAAGACCTAGGCGAAATTTTTAGTGATCCATGGGTACGAGGTACATCTTTTATCTTTCTTTCAGAACGATCAACTGAGACCGTAGTTCCATCAATCTTTTGAATACCTTTGTATTCTTTTCCGTGGATGCGCAAAGTTTTATTTAGTTTTCTTTTGTTATTTATGGCAATAATGGAACTATTATTTAACGGCAATGTTAGCTCCGATTCCTCAACGGGCTGTTCTAAGATACCAGTTTCGTGATTAAGGATGTAAGATGACGATCTCTCTCTCTCTCTCTCTGATGGTGCCTCTCCGACTAACGAAGGTTGGCAGTCACTTTGGCAAATTCAGTCCGATCCCTGGCGAGATGGAACAACTCGGCGGCGCTCTTGATTCCCGTCCACTAATAGATATTTGATAGATGACGATAAGATGTTGATATTGTTTTGTTCTAGAGATGTTTGTAAGTCATGGTCGACATGCGAAAGAGTTGGTGAAATAGACTAAAATATGGTAGACTGAGGATTAGACGGCAATGATGATGTCTGAAGAGGCCTAACATTAAATGAAATAATTTCAATGTCCTCTAATGCATTATTAAAGATACTAGTTTCATGATTCAGTGTTTGAAGATTAGTAAGACTGTTACTGTCGTTTAACTTTGGAAATATGCAAGATTCCGTGTCGTTTTCAATATCACAAACGTTAAAAATAGAAGGCGAGATTAGTGAAGAACGTGAATCAGATGGATTACAGAAACCTAGCTGATTATTATTAACTGCAGTAACTGCTAAATTCTCTTCAAGATTATTAAACTCGACTGTACTTGGATTTTTGTTGTCAGCTGCTGCTAGTGAAAAATTCCCACATACAAGTAATAATACTAATATACTATTCTAATGTGTCCATATCAGACCCTATAATTAAAAATCACAGAATCAATTTGGTTTTTACGAGTATAATGTTACTGATAAATGATATGACATTTATAATGACTTTAAGTTTAGTTACAGACACAAAATGAAAAAATCAATATATAACAAGAATATCTCGTAAAACGCAGATTATTTTCATTCAAAGCAGAAGTTGTCTAATAACATGTTAATTTATCAACGCAATGTTGTAAGCTTATTATACCATTTTTAAACTCTATCAAGATCTCTTCTATCACTTCTCTCTGCCTCTGTGATACATCTCCTCTTAATAAAACTCTGTTCGCCTCTTTTTTCATTTTGCTTAAGAAGAGTGTGAGCGTAGATTTTGATTTACCTATCATTCTGTGTACGCGGTAATGCCACCCTTCTACTCTATTATTTGTTCTATATTTTTCATTGTAGCATGACCAAGTCTTAGCCATTTTAGATTCTTCCGAAAGCCATTGGTTGACAAAATAATCATTAAACTTTGTTATGATATATGTTGTTTGTTATGAAATGTTACCGATAGATGTTATTATTATTCTAACTGCACTTGATGAGTAGAAGATATTACACAACGACTTCACGCACAAAATTCCTGTTGTCCTACAATGTGCTCGGACTAAACTTGTTGCTCATTGGCCTGTCCTCGACCTTAGCAACCAATAGAAAGCGATCATATCCATTATAGAGTACCCGCCACATAAGGTGGCAGTTGGAGGCGTCGCCACAGTCGCGTAATCCAGTGTTGCCAGTAAACACGCCAAAACTAGCACTCACTGTGCCATACGGCTCGATACATTATATTGAGGTTTCATTTGTAACGATCTTTGGTTGCAGAGCTATAAACTCAAATAAAACAAATTAATATACCAAAGTCAAAAGTCAAAATATTTTTATTCAAAATAGGCCCTATCATAAGCTCTCTTTGAAAGTTATTTTATGATCTAAGTACAAATTAAAAAAACTATATATTGACAAAAGGAATATATATGAGTGAAGTGGAAGGGCGGTTACGTAGGGGCCGGCCTAATAAGACATATATGTAACAGTCAGATAGACGCTATATTGAAAAAAGGTGACGTTAGGAGTACCTATAACCACCGAGAGTGTATTAGAGAATGTATGAATGTCAATGAAGCGAAAGTGGCCTGTCAGGATCGGGACAAATGGGGATCCGTGATCTCTGCCTACCCCTCTACAGGGAATCAGGCGTGATGTGTATGTATGTATGTAAAAAAACTATTTCAAACATGGCACTGAGCATTGTCTTTACATATTTTTACCGAGGTTAGTTCACCAACCATTTCGGCTGCTCAAGATGCCACGTCATGAAGACCACGACCGCTCTGATAAGAGCGTAACGATTGAGAAGAAGAAGTTCAGCGGAGACCCTTGGAGAAGAACTAACAAGAAACTCCAGAAATCAATTTATTATAATCACCCTTAACAAACATAAAAATTACAAAGAGTGGGCAAAAAACACAACGCTGGTAATACTAAATTTACCTTTCATACAAAATAACACGCAATGGCGGAAACGTCAAATTTAGTTCCAAGTTTGGCTACTGCCACCTTATGTGGCGGGTACTCTACCCGCCACATAAGGTGGCAGTTGGAGGCGTCGCCACAGTCGCGTAATTCAGTGTTACCAGTAAACACGCCAAAATTAGCACTCACTGTGCCATACGGCTCGATACATTATAGGTTTCATTTGTAACGGTCTTTGGTTGCAGAGCTATAAACTCAAATAAAACAAATTAATATATCAAAGTCAAAATATGTTTATTAAACTATTTCAAACATGATTAATAATTAACGGGACTTATCCTTCATATTAAATATTACATATATTATGTGTTCCTTCACTCTGTCCGCAATAGACCGTTTAGTCTGTCCGACGTAGGATTTCCCTCAGCTGCAATCAATCTTATACACACTCTTATATCTTATATCATGAGTATAAATCGCGAATCTCTTAAAACTATTATTTCAAACATGGCACTGAACATTGTCTTTACATATTTTTTATCGAGGTTAGATCACCAACCATTTCGGCTGCTCAAGATGCCACGTCATGAAGACCACGACCGCTCTGATAAGAGCGTAACGATTGAGAAGAAGAAGTTCAGCGGAGACCCTTGGAGAAGAACTAACAAGAAACTCCAGAAATCAATTTATTATAATCACCCTTAACAAACATAAAAATTACAAAGAGTGGGCAAAAAACACAACGCTGGTAATACTAAATTTACCTTTCATACAAAATAACACGCAATGGCGGAAACGTCAAATTTAGTTCCAAGTTTGGCTACTGCCACCTTATGTGGCGGGTACTCTAACGACGAATAGTGTTTTTTTTTTAAATTCTTTATTTATTTATAAGCCATACATCTAGAAGATAAAGGCGGCTTAACACTAGATTAACAAATTACAACATAAACATGAACATCAATAGTAATTTAAAGTAAGAATAACATCTAATAATGGCACAGAATTACTACGAGTTTGCTACGAAATTAAATCTTAATGACACTGAATTAATAACAAAACTAAGGAGTCTTGGGCCACCTTTATGTGAAAAGTTAGATCCCATGATTTTGTGAATCTCAAACAGAAGCTCCTGTCTCGATGTCTGAAGATCGTCCAAAAGATCCTGCCGTAGATGTTCATTGATTTTGCATTCTATTAGCAAATGTATCAAGTCCTCCAAACGATACAGCCGAGACAGTTCGGACTGTCCGCTTTCCCCATCAGGTGATTAAAACTGTTAAGCGGTAGGTGAAAAGATCTTAATCTAAAACAGACAACCAGTTCTCTCCGATTCAGTCTCCTACTGGCAAACCATGGGACGTGAGGTGGCTCACTCACTAGCGTGCGGTACCATATTCCTTTTATTTTAGAATTTTGGTCGAAATATGTCATCCACTCGAGGTGGGTATTCTTTTTAACCATGGAATAATAGTCGGTGAAGTGCGGCTCCACCGACACAGGAACGCCATCCGTGCAGGCTTCGGACGCCAGTAAGTCAGCCATCTCATTCCCCCGCACCCCAACATGAGAAGGAATCCACTGTATGGATACTTGAACCCCGCTAAGTATCAATCTGTAGATACATTTAATAACTAGGTAAGCCTCCTTCCTACCCACCCCACCCTGAATACAATGTTTTAGATGAAGAACGCCACTCTTTGAGTCCGTGAGTATAACCACACGTCGTGTGCGTTCGCGCAGCGGAATGTTGTTGAATTTAAAGATTTTAATTATGCAGATATTTAGTGTATGACGTCGTATAATTGTGTATGGTAAAAAAAAATTGCTTTTAACCACCCAAGTTAAGACCAAACTTCAGTGCTAGACATAGTAGAGCTAATACCGTCACAGAATAGTTCCCATGACCTTCTCTTGGCTTGTCGTATGAGTTTACGAGCTGCCCTAACTTTAGTTTGAAACGCATAATAATTCTCATAGGTTCGGGTTTTTCTAAAGTTCTTAAGGGCTAGCCTTCTCTCAGCAACAGCTTTGGACAGCTCTGCGCTCCACCAAGGCTTAGGTCGAAATTTACTATGGGGTTTATTATTGTAATTAATATATGGAATGTGCCTATCTGCGCAGCTATTTATTATGTTTACAAAGTTGTCATATGTTGCCTGTAAGTCGGTGCTCGGTGTGAATTGCGCACATAATGCCTTGATACTCTCAGTATATTGTGTCCAATCAGCTTTTGTCATATTTCTTCTCTTTTCGAGAACAATGTTACAACTATCCTGCGTATTGATGGCTATGAGTAGATGGTCACTTCCCAAACTTTCGTTAGTCACTGACCATTGAAAGTTCAGAGCAATGTCCGCGGTACAGAATGTTACGTCGGGAGCTGTACAAATTAACCTATCGTTAACACTTGCACATCGAGTAAAGTCTCCATTGTTAAGAAAAATAAAGTTCTTGTCAGCACTTACCTCGGCTAGCAGACGGCCCTTAGAATCTGTTTTATAAGACCATGAAGAGTGGTGGGCGTTAAAGTCCCCAGCTATAATTGTTTTCTGCGTAAAAGGGCTAAACAGATCTTCATAGTCACCACCATTTATCCGCTTACTCGGTGACGTATAGACACCTACTATATACTGAATGCTCTCACTGTTTAAAAACTCGACACACAACGTATCTATAGTGTTATTTAATATTTGGATTGGTGAAAGTCTGCAGGCTACAGAACGGTGAACTAAAATCATAAGCCCCCCATAGTCGTCATCCCTGTCTTTACGAAAAGAAACATACTCGGGAAGAACGACATGCTCCTCGGACGTCAGCCAAGTTTCCGATAGGACACACACATGAACACTCTCTCTTGATAAGTATGTACTTAGGTCAGGCATCTCGTGTTTTAAGCTCCTACAATTCCATTGTACTATCTTTAATTTATAAGAATGACACGATTTAGGCATTAATTTAAAATATACAATAACTAATTCTAAAGTAAATTGTAACTTTTATATTTAATATAAAAGTTAGTTTTGAAGTTAAGTGTGGTTAAAGTTTAAGTGTGTGTTGTAGTTTAAGAAGGAGGCTTACCTAAGTTGAGTTTTCAATTTAGTTATAATCCTAGTCAACCGACTTTTTAAACTACGACAAGTTATACAAGGGATCAGATCTTTCAGCATACCGATTAACGAAGCGACGTCCTTAGTATAGGTTAACGTTAACTCTTTCACATCAGCAACACCATAAGTTGACTCAATGTAACTTCTCAATTGTGAAAAAGACAAGGGATACGGGGTCTGGGATTGTTTGATGAATTCATCAATAACATTCCAATCTGCAGGATCAGTAGTAATTTTAGGGTTTCTCCTACGTTTTTTCTTCCCCACTGTTTGGTATGCAGTATCTGAACTTGATTGAGAGGCCTCTCTACTGAAATTTTCATCATCGATTTCACTCTGCCGTTCCACAGCCTCTTTTGAAACTAATACTTCCTGTGAAAGTTCGCTAGCCGTCTCTGGGAGTGGATGTGGCCTTTTGAAGTTAGACATGGGTGGAAGGGTGGAAGATGCAGTTGGCTCATCTTCCATGACTTCATTTGGGGTTGATTGAATTGGTACGTTGGGACACTTGTTTGCTACGTGGCCCTCTCTTTTACAAAGGAAACATGTCATCGAGTCAGAAGATGCATATATCCAGTGAGTAGTTTCCTCACATTCTACATTAATCCTTTCCGGTATCTTTGTAAAATCTTCCGGAGAGACGTATACTTGACGCCTGAACCTCATTAGATGGCCCAGGCCTGGGACCTTAAAACCCGCACGCAGGAAGGTGACTTGTGACAGAGGTTTGATATCGTAGCTAATAAGTTTTTCTTCGATCAAACTGTGTGGTATACTTGGGCTCACATTTGACAGTATGATGCGTTTATTACGGCTAATAAGCGGTCTTAGAGGTAAGTCACGTTCGCCTACTGTAATGCCTTTTTCGCTCGAAACTAATTCATCAACAATTAGTTTTGATGATAAGAATACGCATATCCGATTATTAGATATTCTTGAGATAAATCTCATCTGTGAGGGTTCAACTATTTTTGAAAGCGCCAAAGCATAATCTTCTAAAAGTATATTATCTATTGAATCGATTACTATGGCCTGATCTTTCTTCGGGAACATTTCATTTTTAGTAATTTTTGCGTAACTTTGGGTGTTTGTTGTCATTTGGGAAGATAACGATGGGTTTGGCGTCGGTTGGGACATTGTATTCCTATAGTCAGAAATACACACAACAACTTGAACGCCCACTTCCAAACCGGTTCCATTGTTCGAGCGACGAAAAAGCAATAAAAATAGATTCGCACACGTAAAGCACTACGACACGGGTGCACGTTACGGAATCCGAACGATTACTGGACGAATAGTGTTCATGTTTACATATCCGTTAGTCATTAAAACTTACAAAACATTTTAACCCTAGATAACTAAACTATGTTCAGTGTTACTTAATTACTAAACATTCGTCGAGCAGACGACGCGATATTTTCAAAAATATTTATTAAAAAAAGAAATTTAGTAAATCACAAGAAATGTATGGTACTAACAAACAAAAAAGAGCAAATTATTAATAATAAAATTATTCAAAACAGCGACTGCATACATCTAAGTTATGTGGTCCGCAAATAGCTTGTTTGCATTTTAGGCAACGATGTTTAGTCATTCTTCGAGCCTTGGAGGGACATAGGTAGCATATTTTACGCTCATTCGACACAGTAGGAACAGGAGCTTCGATATTAGGAGATTCGCCCAGGATATCTTGAATCATGACCTTGATGTCACGCCTCAAAGTCACTGTATGCAAGCGTTGCCGCAGCCAGGGCTCTATGAGTTGGTCTCCCAATTTCATAACAAAGTCGCGCCGGCAAATAGGCTTTTTCTTATTTCTAAAGCTATTTGAAACAGATATAGCGTAAGCATTTATTGCAGACAGATTCAGCATGTCATAAAACACGCACATAGGCCATCTCTTAGTTTTTCTATTTGCGCATATGTTGGAACACATTTGATCCACAGTGTCAACCGCACCCTTTGTACTATTGTAAAAGTGAATTATTTCTGGTTTTCCTGTATCTTCGTTAATAATAGGTTGATCGTGAATAGTAGATAAAACAAAAACAACCTTATTTGATTTAGCTTTGTATGAAACTAACGTCTTATCACCGTCGTAACAAAACATTGAAGTACCAATTGCGCGAGACTTAGTATTCTTAAGTTTTTCAGGGATTTCTCGTTTATTACTTCGTAATGTGCCCACCAATGTCAGATTATAAGGTGCCCTCAAGAGCTCCTGAGCCAAAGGAACAGATGTGAGTGAACCAGTTATCCATTGTAATGTTGCGATTGGAGCCGTGTAAAGTTGACATTTTAAATCATAAACATTTTAAAATCGTGCAAGACTGTACTAAAGTATATTTATTTAAAAAAGTTATATTATCGTGGTATATTTTGGGAATAGTGAACTAAATATTTAATTGAAGTTGCAAAATATCCCGAATGGGAGATTTAGGTGGGCGATTATGGGAATATAAAAAGAATATTTTCTTGACTTTCCCAAAATAGCCCATTTGGGATGTTTTGGGAATAGACGATATTTTTAAGAATCTTTATGATAATTTGTACCCGAACAAAGGTTAGAATCTAGAACATTCTAATGGTTTTGAATTATTACCTCTAAGTTATCAGTAACAGGGTTACAGGTTTAGAACTTAAAAAGTTTACATAATAATTAATTTAAAAATTATATCTTAATAATTGTAATTGAATTAAATAATGATGTTGTTTAGTAAGTAACTATATTTTGTATATAAGTTTATATGTAAATAACTAATCATTCCGAATCAACAAATAATAAGAACGACTATTGTGAACTGTCCGTCCATATTATATTTCATTGTGATGTTTGTGAATAAATAATAATTTTTTATGCTGTTATACACAATAAATATTTAATACCAATAAAAAATTGAAGCTTTTTATTTAAATGGGGAATTAATTTTTTTGTGAACTATAATGTACGAGATGTCAATGAAGAAAGTGGTTTGCCAGGATTAGAGAGATTCATAATCTCTGCCTGCCTCATTATGGTGAGTCGAGCGTGATATGTGAATGTAGAATATAACCGGTTGTGTGATTTGACCAGTTTTTAATGTTTTTATAACTCCAAGGTTCTGTACACCCCAAGAGAGATTAAAGGTCGTGAATATATACGTAAGTATAAATTAGTGTTTCAGTGAGTATTTAAAAACTCAAGCTAGCACTTAAAACTGGGAAATCTAAATAAAAAACCTTATACAAATGTCAACTTATATTTACTTACACTATCATAGTTAGTCAATTAACCTATTAGTCTTTTGTCTCATTTGCTTTATTAGCTTTAACCTTATCCACAATTCTTTTCAACTTTTCTTTGAAACCGGCATTGCTTTCACACCCTTCCAATTCATCTAATATCAAGTTTTGTTTATCCTCTTTGAGAAGAGAAATCAGTGCAGTGAGAATATTCTCTATTTTTAAAGACAAAGCTTCATCTTCCGTTATAGCCATTATATTGAATAGGGCCGAAATGAGTTTCTTGTCGCTTTCATAAGATATTGCAAACCAACATATTGTGATCCATTCTTCTAGGCACTGTGAAAGAGGTCAGAGGTTAAGATGATATGGTTAAAAAAAGTCTGGGGCAAAAATGGAAAAATAATATGGCTTTTGATGTAAGGAATTATTAAGATAGTAAATTATGTTGATACGAAAAGAAATGTTAACATAGTATATATATAAATTTATGTTAACGTCAAATGAAGTGACTTAGGAACTAGGGGTAGTGGAAATATATTGTACTATAAGCTAGTATTGCATATTAATGACATTACAACCCCAATATTTAACTCATTCGGAGCAAACGACACGCCTCGCGTGTCCATGAAAATTCTACTCGCCACGCCGCGGACACGCCTCGCGTGTCCATAAGTTTTCGATTATATTTCGAAAAGTACATGAAAGAATTTAATAAGAATTTGTGTACATGGTATTTATCACACGAATAACGATATATTCACGTGGTTTCTACTTTGAAAGAAGTTAAGTTTATACTAAAAACGAATACCTTGTGTAATGCCAAGAACACGCTACGCGTGTCCACTTTGAGTGTGCGACCAGAGTTTCTAGAAGTTTGTTTAACTTTCCATCAAACTTACTACGTTAGCTTGTTTATTATAATATTAGTACTTACAAAACAATATGTTTCTGAGTAATTTTAGTCGATAGATGAGTAAATTATTTATATACCATACAAATAACAAAAAATATTATAAATTTAATACTTAATATATAAGTAAGTTTGAGAATCACATCATATTTAATTTACCTATTTACCTAAATATCCATATTCCTCCATAATTCCTGGTTTAAAATCACTATACTGTTGCCACAACCTTATCTCTTTCGTTGCACAAACAGAACTAAGGAAATAAACTACCACAATGTATTATTAACGTATTTAGAAACATTAAACTTCGCGCAGAGCCAGTGGACACGCGTGGCGTGTTCATGATCGTTTGCATGGCGGCTCCGCTAGTAAGACGCTGAAAAATGGCGCGGCGTCGAATGAGTTAAATGAGGTGACCAAAGACTATTTTTCTGTGTTTCTGTTCACCCTGAAAGGAATTAATAACTACAGGGTATGCTATGAACATCAATAATTCATAGTGAGACTTACCATTACAATAGCACCTAAGTTACTCTTCCTAAACGCCTCAACAGTGCACAAATCTAGACTTTCTATCATGAGACTAGTGAATTTCTTCTTCTTCTTCACACTGTTAGCTCCGTAGGTTTTTATTAGATGACCTAGGACTTTTAGCAATTCATTTTTCCTCTCCCAGCTGCTTTCCAAAATATTTTGGTTTAATATTTCATCAAACATTGAATCTAACTGGCTGGGCTGAAAGAGTATAAAAATATTGTTTTTACATAAATTCACATGTCTATCCCCTGATTGCGGAGTGATCAGTAGATAATTCATTCAGTCACATTGACACACAAGTGACGACATAACTTATAAATGGCAACATATGGCCTATGCCGATGAATAGGTTGGTTTACTAACAATGCATTGTTTTGTTAATTGATGCATTTGGCAATTAAAATTTTAATGTAAAATAATAAGTACAAATAATTGGTATAGTCCTTGAACCTATTTAAAACCAAATGCCTCAATTACTAACCTTCTGTTCTAATTATTCGTTATTGAGCATACATTGACGTGATGTAAACCCTTTAAGGGTATACAACACCTCAGAGACATGATAAAAATATCTTGATCACTTTTTTCTCATTGGGGTTGTGATAGTATTTATATAGAACATTGTTGACAGGTTCCTAGCCCATTATTCAATAGATATACCCCTTATCCAATGATCCTTAGATGCCTTCTTCAACATGCCAGGAAGAATAGCAGCTAGTTAGCATACCTATACCATACCACACTAGCACAACACTTACCTTCTCAAAATTGGGATAGTGGTCCAAAAACGTAGTCATAGCATCCATTGCTGCTTTTGTTGTATTTATATCTTTTACTTGCAATGTCTTCATTATGCAGTTGAACAGCGAGGTAGTATAGACAACCATGAATGCATCTGTTCTTATCTGAAAGAAGGAAATAATAGTAAGCAAACCATAGCAAAACATGGATATATTACATCCAATACCATATACCTACATTTGTGTAACAGATATTGTTTTTCTAGACCTAATCTAGGTGCCCCGGGACCCAAGTCTACTAATGCATTTTAGCATATACGCAGTTTAGTATCAGATCAGTAATAGTGAGAAGTTGGTAGTGGTAGTGATTAGCATAAGTGTCTAATGTGTTATCAGCACAAGGGTCAAATTTCCCTTTAAAATAGGCTATTTGACACTATTAAAAATATGTTACTAAATGTAGTCATCCTATTAGGTAATAATATAAAAAACCATATTTAGCTCTCATCATCATCAGCCTGTATCAATCCACTGTTGGACATAGGCCTCCCCCAAATGACGCCACTTCTCCCTGTCAGTGGCCGTTCGCATCCATTCGATGCCGGCCAACCTACGCAGGTCGTCTTCCCACCTTGCCGGGGGGCGCCCCACACTACGTTTACTGAGACGCGGTCTCCACTCTTGGACCCTTTTGCTCCAGCGACCATCAGTCCTTCTGCATACGTGACCAGCCCAACTCCACTTCAGCGTGCTAATTCTTTTCATAATGTCGGTCACTTTAGTTCTCTGGCGTATCACCTCATTTCTGATGCGATCTACCAGAGAAACCCCGAGCATCTTCCGTTCCATAGCACGCTGAGCGACCTTGAATTTGTGAGCTAGTCCCGCAGTGAGTGTCCACGTATTTAGCTCTATTTTATCCGAAAATATTTATTGATTTTGCAAAATAAACATAATAAATTCATATAATTTTTTGAATTTCTTCCTTCACAAGAACGCTCTGTGATTGGCTACGCCTCGCGTGACGTCACAGGCAAGTAAACATTGTTTATTGTAATGCACTTAGTGTGATTTTATCGTATTTCCATCGTTTCTTGTACTATTTTTACAAGAATTCCGCAGGACACTATTAACCAGTGATATAAACAATAGTATTTGCTCTCAAAATGGACAAGAATTTTGTACAAGTCGACAATAGAAATCTACCTAAGATGACGCATATATGGTTGCACTTTTCTTTAAAAATTACTCTGATTATTATGCTGCAGAGCTCAAAAATATAAAAGATGGTATGTAAGCATCTAAGTATTTATTTATAAAGCTACTTTTTATATTAATTTCCGTCGCTGTTTCACAAAATATTTAGGTTATGTTTATTAATCCCCTTCAAATAGTGCACATGAAAGAATAATAACATGGTCAAGTACACAAAGTATATTTAAATTAATTACTGAATGTTGCTTAAACATATGGAATTCTCTGATACGCCTTATTACACACTCTATGTGAATCCGCAAACTAGCTATTATTTTTGTTTGTCGTACTTGATCTTTGTGTTTACTTGCCTGTGACGTCACGCAGATCATATGGCGTCCGCCATTACAGAAACAGCGTTTTTCGCGCGAATATTGTAATTTAAATTTTAACTCAATATTTTACGGAAAATACTGCAAAATTTGCAGAAATATACATGTGGTGTATTAATCATATACCAACGAATAATTTGAAACAATTTTTCAAAATCAGTCAAATAGCCTATTGGCGAAATTTTGTCACTTCTGCCAATTCAACACCAGCTTCACACTATTACTGATCGAAATGATATTTTGCAAAAAGGCTTTAGTGGACTTGGACCCCTCATCAACAATACTTTTTATACACATAAAAATGCAATTTTTTACCTTACATGCTTATTTCTAATGTAAAACCAATAATTAGACTTTTGTCTATTAAACTAACACATGTTATGAATACATAAGAACCTTTATATAGCTTGCACAGAATAACGGTGACTTATAGATATTACTACATTTCTCTGGTATATCCATAAAACATAAACATACACTTCACGACTTGTGTATGAACACTCCCTTTTTTATTATGGCGGGGTAGTCAGAGGCTTGAGTGCCCATCTCCGAAATTCGAAGGCATGTTAAGTATGGGTCACTTGAAACCCGCGTTTCACTTGATAGACAGCACCCAACGTGATAGGTAGTGAACCGTATCGCCGTATTTAGGTACTGGCTATTACCTATCCCGAGAGATAGGCAGGTTTCCTCACGATGTTTTCCCTCACCGTTAGCGACTGTAAATTATGTACGTAAATGAAATACACATATGTTTTTAAAATTTCGTTCATTGGTACATGCCAGAGCCGGGATTCGAACCTAGAACCTTTTCTCATAAAAAGTTCTTACCCACTGGGCTACAGCCGCTTTATATATATCCATTTTAGGTTAAATTAGTTATTTTTGTAAATTTTCGTAGATAAATAGATACTTTTGGACAATGTTTGACAATTGAATACTACCACAACTTAATATTACAATTGAGACTACACTTAATGTTAATCGTGTTAGTTAACAAATATATTATCTATATTATTTTACCAAGATATGCAAAGAAATCTATTATTCTCAAATGCTTAATTTATTGTGAAGAGGGATAATACCCTTAAAACCTATCCCACCATTAAACATTTTAGACCTCTGTAGTTTACATTAATACAGAAACTGCAGAACATTGTATTTCAATTTACATTTTACCAAAAATGTTAAGCCAAATTACATACTGTATCTCTATGTGTTAATTATTTTTGTTATTGTATTAATAAAATAAATGGTAAATATATTGAAAAATTTGATTTCTATTGCTTGCATACTACCAGTATATTTGTTAGCTACTAATATTGGAACAAAACTTTGAGTATAAATCATTAAAATACTTGCTTTTCTTCCAAACACATCCCTCTGTATACTTCTAGGTCGACAAATAGATTTGCAAATGTCCTAAAGATAAAAAACTAATAATCATTTTTTAATCATAACTTTTGTCTGCTGTTGCATAAGTGATTATAACAGATTTTATAAAAGTAAGTTAACATTCACATAATTTTCATATTCATAACAGTAAGTTATTAAGTATAACAGATTTTAATAACAATTTTAATTGAAAATAAAACATTTTTCTTATTTTAGCATTTTGGTTTATAAGTCACAATAAATCCAATAGTTTTTTATTTTCCGAACATATTTGTTCAAATTAAAGTCTGATGGGAATGCTTAGTCAAACATCTAATTCAATATGGTCCAAAGCTAAGCAAACATATTTATTAATATTTTGATTCTATTTAAGTGTTTAATTGTTGTTTGTGTTAAAATTCATAAACATAATATAATCAATAATAGTATATTTTAACAATCATAAACGGGTAAAGAATATGATATTTCAAAACCATTTAAAAGTAAAGTACTAAAGGAGTAATCCAGATCAGTCTCCGTACAATTGATGTACAATGAATTCTCAAGTTCTTTGGGAGTTGCTTTGAAAAGCTTTTGATAGGGGGTTGTACATACATACACATCGCGCCTGATTCCCGATTCTGATTCCTGATTCCCGGGTAGGCAGAGATCACGGATCCCCATCTGTCCCAATCCTGATAGGCCACTTTCGCTTCATTGACATTCATACAACTTCTCATACACTCTCGCCGGTTATAGGTACACCTAACGGGGTATATGTATGTATGACAAGAGATTCAGAAGATGTGTACCGACCAAATTAACTGACTTGGTGGGGTGCAGTGCAGGTACAACACTACATGCTGGCAAGCATCTGGCACAGGATTGAGCGGCTTTGAGAGTCGACATGCTCAGAGGTACTTGCAGTGGTCACTTTTCTCAGTCATTTGATAACAATGAGCAGGATATTATCACATTTTGAATGTTTTAACATTATAACATTTAATTTTAGTGGTTTTACTTACTGAAAATCTAAGATATAGTTTTAATATTGATCGTGATAAATATTAAATAATTACAAGCATATACTTACCAAAGATTTAGTAATCGCTTTACATGTGCTCAAACCTTCCAGACTTAATTCTGAATTATTGTCATTCATTAATTTCACTGCTGCTTGGATCACTTTTAGGGTGGCAAAGCGTAAGTTGCTGGCCTGTAATTATAAAACGTACTATTTAAGCTCACATACATACATGCACACATTATTCCCAAAAGATTGAACTCGAGGTAAAATGAACTAACAGTAGGCACACAAGGGAGCCAGTAGAATATGCCCAACAATCTGTTTACTCTAGTATTTGACAACCCAGTATAAATGCAAATTATATATTGTTCAAAAGAAAGACTGGATATAAAGTTATGATGTTGACATTTATAACAAATTTCTTTAACCTAAGTCATATCATATTGAAATATGAACTTGAATAATGACACTTCACTAGTATTTTAGTATGTTCTGTAAAAATGAACTTGGAATATAGCAGATAGTTAAGCAGGAATATGGGTAAGATTCTGCTAAAATAGTTTGTATGAGGTTTTATTATGTTATGGTAAAATTATCTAAAAAGGCGCACTTCAAAATCACATTTTACTAAGCACATGGTTTATTGGTTTTAACATGTGGCTCCATTGTTGTGATAGGTGTCAAACTATGTGGTTCAAAAATGACCCACATTGATTATAGATATCATCCATTCATGAGGAAACTGGCAAAATCAACTTAGGTTGATTAGAGCCAAGTTAATGATGCTATCAGTGTATCTCTATTTTAAATAAGCAAATAGTTGTTGAGTTCTCAAATATTGTAAGGAATAGAAAATTACCCTCAAGATTTAAGATAATTAATTAAGTAATACCCTTACCTCAACTTCCTTACAAAGTAGTGTTAATACTTTAATAAGGCTAGGATACTTTTGGGTTTCTTTACATAGCTTATCACTTAATTGATCAGCACAAAGGTTCACAAGTTTTTGTTTGTCAAATTTATCAGATTTTAGTAAATTCTTCAATGTCACATTGTACTCTGCTTCAAAAGTTGAGTCCAGCTTTTCAAGATAAGGCTTCGTGTCGAAATTATTCCACTCTCCATCGGTCTGCAGTTCTAAATAAAGAATATAAAGACTGGAAACTAAGGCTATGCAATCTGGACATGATAAGCCTGCTAATTTTACATATTCAAGTAATTTGTCGAAATTTGCTTCCAATCTACTTTTTCTTTGCTTGTACTCTTCGTGTTCATCAGCTTCGTTGTAGTATTGTTGTAATTCTTCAAGTAAACATAACGCAACCTGAGCCGCAAATTCACTTTCAGAGACCTTCATAGCAAATATTTTATAAATCGTCTAAAGACGAATATACGATAATTACTTACTGATTCCAATACAAGATCTCAAACTATATATACTGTTAACAAATAATGAATTTAAATCATTATTTAAGTTTATCCGACACACGTGAACTCGTACTCGATCACAACAAACAAAGTTGAGTTGAGAACTCAGGTTGAGAACAGTGAATTCAAATTTCAATTCAATATGTTGTTGTCAAATGATGTTACAATAATTTTACCTATACCACCGTACACTATCATGTATTAAAAATTTACACATTTTCTTGTTCAATGCAATAGGCTATACCTAAGCCGCTTAGGGTATACGATAGTCTCAACAACTATATTACATCAAGGTGCATTGACTGGGGTATGAAGGTGGTTAGTTGTGTTTGATGCTTTTGTCATTATGAGCTGCTTTTCTGGGGGTAATAAAACACATGAGTTAGTCAGGTGTAGTTTCTATTTTTAAGCAAAAGTTCCACATATCAGGCTTCACTGTCCATACTTTGAACAAATCACTTTTTACTCTGTTCCAAGTATTGTAATATCTTGTTGATTTTCTCTTCATTTCATTATATCCCACTTTTTCAACATCAACTGCTAATGATTTCTTCAGTCTATCACATTTGTTGTACATGTTACAGAATGTGCTAAATAGAACATATTTACTTATGCTAAGAGCACTGTTTTTAGCTTTCTTTGTGGCACCTAATTTCTTTCCAGCTATGGCTACTTCATGGACCCTGGAATTACACAGTACAATTATTGTATTTTTTTTTATATGATTTCCTTTATTTTGTAAGAAAAAGTCTGTAAGCATTTAGTAAGGAAATATTGAGTTGTGGTCTTAATACAACTGCATAGGTAACTAAATGTCTTATGGATTACAACAAACTAGTAAACCATCCTGCAAATGTTGGTCATAATAATTATTTTTCTATTATATTGAAGGTATAATTTTAATAGACATATATCTGCACATCTTGTATCAGACATTTAGATAATATAATTATGTTTGTATCTGTCACAGCACAGATCTTTTTCTGAACTATGATTTATGGACTGCAATGGTTCATGTCTGTTTTCAGATGTAAATTATTTGATCGTGATTATTTACGAATGATTACTTACGGAGCATTCAAATTCACCCATACAACAGAACCCGGAGCTGGTCTCTGTCTCTCCTCATTACGGATGAAAGGAAATGTTTTACTACATTGGTATATATGGAACTTATTTTCATATTCCAATTCATTATTTTCTCTAAACATAGCTCGCTTGAAGGTTTCCTCAGAATATGGGATGCCAGAGCCAAATATAAAATGACTGAGGTACACTGGCTTTGAAAGGAATAAATCGATCAAGCTTCCTTGTATTCCTAATTGTACCCAGCAAGCTATTTTATCACTACAAGACACCGATAGTGTCCTATCACCTCGCCCTGGCTTTATTCTCACTTTTCCCACACTGTGATATTCAGTTCCCGGTAATTTTGGATCTTGAGGAGTATCTGGAAGGCACTTAGCACCAGTTCTATGGATATCTTTGTCATTCTCACTTAATTTCCGTTTCTTACTTGCTAATATCTGACCAAATTGATTTTCTTCCCCACTTTTAGGTATTATAGACGCATCACCACAAGGAAACTGTGATGAGTAGAATATGAACTGGATGTTTGGCTGTAAAACCAACCCATCGTCTTCTGAAATAAATATTGAACCTTTGTTGTCTAATTTCTTTTCTATTTGTTCATAAAGATAAAGAAGAAACCCTCGCCGTGCCATGACTTCTGCATGACTGTCATTTAAAACGCGACCATCAGGAGAAAGAGAAGTGGCTCCAATACATTTTGTGCCAGTTCCTAGGGACACAACCTCAATATCTTCAGTTTTGATATCGTATTTACAAATACAAGATAATACTGTCCATTCACTGTTTGTGGGTTTACCGCTCTTAGGGAGTCGCAGGAATAAACTGGCACATTTGTCTACAATTTCGTCGACTTGATTCGTCGTTAGTTTATTCATAATTATTTTGAAAACTGAAATCTCATTAAAATTGGTAACTTGTAATAACTTGAAATTATGTATATTATGATTGGGAATTGTACAAGAATAAAACAAAATGTTTGAATGTTAATACAAACATAATAAATGTTATATAAAAGCACTTAAAACTTTATTATTGAGGTTAAAAAAACACGGCCACGCAGAATAAAAACAAACATAGAATAGATCAATGTACTTTCAAATATTGTCAATCTCGACGAGACAGCTATTTTACTTATAACACGTAAAATGTATTAAAACGTATTTTGTAATAAGTTAGGAAGAAAAGATAGGCCCTTAGCATTTTATTTACTAGTAACTTTATTAAATATTATATTTATTCTATGCAAAGGTTCCTCATTATTAATCGATCGAATTCGAATTAATCGAATCAAACAAATCGATATTATCTAAATACATCGGTAATATTTTAAAATAAGGCAAAGTTCGCACTCAACGTAACAGATGGTAAGCCGTGTCGCCATTTACAAGCACTGACTATTACATATTCGGGGAACAAGTAGGTTTCATCACGACTTCTTCCCTCAACGTAGTATTCAGTGCATTTAACATATTGTGTATTATTGCGAAAATGTACATCGAAAATCAGAAAATTTCATTTTTATTGGTACATACTTCGAGCTTTGACCCCTATACCCACTGGTACAGAGTCAAGCCCCGAAGCACTAAGCTACAAAAACACAAATTACTATCAAACAGAATTACTACCTTCACTGCTGTGGAGATGGACACCTGAACCTCTGCCTACCCCGCAAGTGTTATCGAAGCGTTTGTCTTCAAACTTCGTAATGATATTGATAAAATTGATTGTTTTATACATCCTATAATCAAACCCGTGAAGTAGGTATACATGTCTACATCTTCATGAAGGAAAGTATTGTGATGAAAACTGACTTTTCTTCGGAATGATAGTCAGCACTTATACACCAGCATCACAGGATGACGTGGAATACCACCTCTCTGGTTTGGTGCTTATCTTGTTTAAAATGTTTCCTTATTGTCGTATTTAGGCTACTTCCAAATAGACACGTGAATGTTTGACTACCCTACAAGGGATAAGAGTATGGTTTTATTTAAAAGTAGAAACGAGTCAATCATGTTCGTAATTCTTGTGTTACCATTTGTCTTTTATGATCCCGTCTGACCCGCTTAAATATTAAGAAATCTTACCCGCAAATCATTGAAGGTGACTTAATGACCAGGGACCAATAATAACTCATGTGTCATGGACTAACAATCTGTATCAATATTCAATATCAACGCTGTCTGGGTTTTTATTCTAAAACTGACCGCCATTTTGATTTTCGCAAAAGTATTTGCGTACAGACATTACCTATACATTTATGTATGTTATTATTGTGTGTGTGACTGTTATGATTCCATATGTATGTTCATATAAGGCGAGGGGCCATAAATTAGTATTGTGGGCCGCAATGAGAGTTTTGGGTCAGCGAAAATTGATAAGATATTGTTAAGAGGTCCCGTTTCGTTGGCATTCTTTTATTGCGACTTTAAACGCCACAACGGTAAACGGTCGTTTTGTTAATCATCCGCCCTTGCGGTTGGGGACTTTAGTTTAAAGTTACCAGCTGCTTTAAAGAGTGAACATTAAGAGAATTACCTAGGGGTATTGTCATTCCTTTTAGTATCTGATTAGCGAGTGTGTGAGTTGGTAGTAAACAGGATATGACAACAAAGGTTCAGGGTGCAGTTCCTTATTGTAATCACATATCTAACAAAATTTCCCCTATATGCAATAGTTCTATGTACAATGTAATTGATGAGCATTTCTTAATACCTTCCTTGCATGGTAAAAAAATATATGTTATTGTGAGAACCTAGCTTAAATTTTAGAGTATTAAATAATCAGCACCTAATATGATCTAAACGTCATATAGGTAATCTAGTTAATAAGCCTGATGTTAGAAATCTAAAGATATTAATAACGACTCGGTTCAATGCAGAGTTGTACAAATGCCAATAGCGATGTCTGCCTACCCTAGTTAATGGAAGTGGGCGTGAAATATGCATTAAACGCAGCATAATAACAGTTCGTCGCGACAGTGCGTAAGTGGTGGCGCCAAGTTGAGCAATGTAAACGCACCTCAAGGTTAAAACATAGCAATTAAATCAACCTACAATAATAGTAATTATTGTAAGAGAATTGCTTTCAAGAAAGTTTCTCATATATTCATGAAGTTTTCTTTAGTGTGGTGTGGATAGAAACTCGGGAACTATGCCTTCCAACAAATTTAGAATTAAGTAACTTATTTTATACATATTATACATTAGCTTTAAACCCTTTTGGGCTGAGCAGAACCTCGGAGACATGATGATATCTTCTAGTTCACTTTTTAGCATGTAAATTGCGGTTGCGATGTCATATGGAACATTGGTGACAGGTTGCTAGGCGATCACCCAATAGTTTCCTTTTACCCCTAGTCGCTTAGTCACCTACGACATGTCTAGAAGAAATACAGCTATTCTATATAAACTATTACTAAGGACGAAATCTAGCATATACGAAGAAACGTAATTTCTTTTTTTAACTTGTAAACAAGTAGTAATATAAAAACCACAGACTTTTACGCGGCAATCAGTCGGCGGTAACTTCAATGGAAGTAATCAAAGTCCAGAATGGATGTAGGAATAGGATCGTGAAGGATTTCCCATTTTGTGAAGGTGTGTTTAAACTGGATATGTAAGGAGGTAGTAGAACGGTGTAGTAGTAAAGGCATGTTAAGTATTCGATATGTATTCAAGTCTTTACATCTTTTAGCAATGGAGAGAATTGTCATATACGTATTTAATCACTTTTGTTGTTACTCAAATTCGAAGATTTTTTGTGATTATTTTGTTTAGTTTTGCTGACTGTGATATAAGAAACCAAGTAATATTCGTGAAAGAAAAAAGAATATGCTGAAAAACTATAACTGTCACGACTATTAACCCTTAAGAGGTGGTTAAAATTTCGGGTGTCAATCCCCACGATTGCAGATGTATTAACTCTATGCATTTCGCAAGTGTGTAATTCACATTAAATATGTCAGAAGAAACTTCAGCTAGTTAGTAGCATTTTATTGTCGATCTAAACCAGCGCAGTATATAAAAATAATAATGCATATTCTTCATCTTTAACTATACAACATACTAATCCCTGTATAAACGAACCTCTAACAGAAGCCTGTATTAATACGCTACTACAATAGCAATGCATGTACTCATGCTATCACTCATAAAGCTTAGTCATCCGAGTTAATGACTAATTTGGAATGTTCCTTATTTATTTTATGATTACTTTTTAAAAGGAAGAAAGCTGAAATTCTTTTACTGTGAGGAAAAATGTGGGTGACTATTATTTGGGTTAGGTAATGAAAAATAAATTAATAAAATGCACTAAAGATCCCGTGCTAATACAAATGCTGTAATTTGAGTGTATTGTGAGAACTGCTATTGACAGATGGGAAACAAGTTTTGAATAATCACTTAATGCCATCAAATGAGTATAGCACAGATAATATAATAATACTAAAAGTGGCTAGGGATAAACTATTTGTCCAGATATTCTAGAATAGTTCTAGATAATACAAAATACTATGTAATTTTGTCATTTTTTGCGTTGCGTTTGCCAACAAACGTAACATACCCAGCTGAATTAGAACTTTTTTGCTGCGACAATAACATGCACAAGAAATACCTCCTAGTTTGTAAGTTTGATTTGTAAAATATTTTATATTGTGTATGTTTTAGTTGCTGTAAATAAATGCTTTAGTACTACTAATGAACAAAGTAGTTCAGTAGATAAAAGAGTTTCTTCATATTGTTTTCTCTCACCATATTAAACAAGTATGTAACTAGAAATATTTTTATGTCATGCATACATACATAGGCATCACGCCCGATTCCCTGTAGAGGGTTACGCAGAGATCACGAATTCCCTAACAAACTACTTTCGCTTCCATTTGTTTTAATCTCGTTCTAGTATCGGATCTAAAACGAATGCTAACTAGCTGCCGTTCATCTCGGCATGTCGTAAGAGGCGACTAAGGGACTAGGGGTAAATTAAATCTTATAGGTGATGGGCTAGCAACGCGTTACCAATGTTTCATATGATATCGCTATCCCCAATATTATTGCTAAAAATTGACCTAGGAGATATTATATCTCCAAGGTTCTGTCAACCCCGAAAGGGTTGAAGCGACGTGACTGTATATGTATGTAATGTACTAAAACTAAGGTGAGGGAAGATATTTATTCTTCGGAACAGGTAATAAGTTAGTGCTTGTAAAAGGCGACACGGTTTATCACCTGTCGTTCGATGTGACCATTTGATTAATTGACCATATAGGTTTAATGTGGCCATAAAATCACTAACTTTGTAGTTTTGTAGTACATCACGCCTGATTCCCTGTAAAGAGGTAGGCAGAGATCACGGATCCCCATTTGTACCGATCCTGACAGACCACTATCGGTTCATTGACATTCATACATCCTCTCATACACCTCGGCGGTTATAGGTACTCCTAACGTCACCTTTTTCAATATAGCGTCTATCTGACTGTTATATGTCGTATTAGGCCGGCCCCTACGTAACCGCCCTTCCACTTCACTCATATATATTCCTTTTGTCAATCTACTATCATTCATCCGCATATATTCCTGAACCTCCGATTACCTCGTTAGCGTCAATGGACGTGAATATAAATTATTAAAAGTTAACATCCTATTTATTACGAGTTTAGTTCCAAATACTCACAATCCATAAACAATGTTATATTGACGACCTCCGTGGCACGATTGGTTAAGCATCTTAACGCTAATCGTGAGGTCCCGGATTCGATTCCCGGTGAAGGAAGGGTGAGTTGTTATTTATATATGCTATATATGTATTTATCTATATTAATACGTATATATTTTTTAAATATACGTTGACTAGTACCGTTAACACAAGTCTTAAATGCACTTACCAAGGGGTTAGTTCAATTGGTGTAATACTGTCCCAAATATTATTATTATCTAAATTGAAACAACACAATCATTCATTTTCATTCTTTAACAACGTGAGAACATAATAAATATTACAGAAACGATTATTATGTAATGGTCTATAGAAGATTAGTGACGGTGATAATATTTATGGTATGTACCACTGTTACTGAAATACCACCCATGGAACATACCACTTTTGATGAATTCAACTCAGCAGGTGTCTATCGGATGGCATTTCTCATTTCGGATTGCGCAATCCTAAACTCGTGTTAAACTGGGACGTAATTAGAACGCTAACTATCTACGTTTCTTCTTTTAAAACGCGATTAAAGTGTTTTAGGATCTCTTGGACGATGGGATAACATGGGGCAACTAATATATTATACATACATATGCTTCACAACCAAGTGTGAACACTCCTTTTTATATTCCTTAATAATATTACATTATAAAAAAAACATAACATAAAAAACATAAACATACGCTTCACGACTTGTGTATACACACTCCCTTTTTTATTACGGCGGGGTAGTCAGAGGCTTGAATGCCTATCTGCGAAATTTCGAAGGCATGTTAGGTATGGGTCATTCGAAGCCCGCGTATCACTAGATAGACATCACCCAACGCGATAGGTACTGAACCGTATCGCCGTATATAGGCACTGACTTTTACCTATCCCGAGGGATAGTATATAATATCATTATAGTCATGCCTATATTATATGGCTATTATATGCATACTTATATGTATATAGTTGTATTATACATCTATATAATATTCGTTAACCTTTTTTAGTTAATTACAGCACTGATATAAGAATAATATGGTTACGGCGCGGCGTCCTAATTAATGTCATCGAGATTCTGTCAATTCTGAAAGCTATTAAAGGCCTTGTATTCATTTAGATTCACTCAAGTCGTGTTCCTTACGGGGTGGACACTCGTGACCATAACTCAACTAAGATTGACACTTAGTGCTTATAAACAGAAGAATTACGCAATGAACATCTCGCGATACAGCCTGTAGCCTATTAATAGGCTATACACAAGCCCTAGGTCCGATCTAGAGATAAGCCCTATAAATTAGGTTTTACTGCGAGTGGCGCCACGATAGCGTACAGTCGCAAGCTATAGGTTAAAATCTAGACTTTAGTGCTATTTATATTCATCATATGATATTATATTTTTATTCATTAATTAAAAAAAAACAAAAATATAAATAAAAATATATTGCAAAATTTTTGCAATACATATTTATTTTTCATGTTTTATGCAATAATAGTTTTAATAATTAGTGTTAATAAAGGTAACTTTATTATATAAAAACATACGCGATAAGTCCCGTTTATTAATCTTTTATGTAATTTTTTGTGTAATACTTCAAGTTAACTTTTTCGTAAACTAAATGCATTAATGTTGATACGTAAGCCTGCTTAATTGTCTACTGTAAGCAATAGTCAGTGCTTGAAAACCACAGTTGAAAACGAACTTTTCTTACTAATATTTTCTAAGAGACAGATGGTAAATAGAATGGGGTGATGATTTGAAATATCTACTAAAATTCTTAATTATTACCTTTTTGCATCGCTACTATCTTCCATTTAAATAGTTCCTGTATTCTTCTATTTCATTAGTCATGGTACAACCATAAATTATAATTATTTCTTAAAAAATACGTTATCTTTTGGTCCCAGATACCTATAGTAGTCAAATTTAATAGTTGTTTATCTTCAAGCTTATATAGCTATTGGGTGTACAGTGGTTTGCTCTAAGGTTGCATACACATCATCCATACTCTCTAAAGGGGTGGATAGAGTTTCGGAACTATAAATCTTAATTAGAATTAACACGTTAGGTGATTGTTTGAAGCGTAAATAGAAAGTTGACTAATTATCTTTTGTTCCGGTGTAGGTGATAATTTTGGGTTTTCTAAGGCGTTTTAAGACAATCTTAATGAATATAAATAAAAATACAACAAGTTAATTGATTTTTTAATCTATTCACCCCTTCCAATTTTCTGGACTTAAGTGTATATCTTGAATTAAATTTTATGAACCTATTACTGCACCAATGTACATAATACATATATGTATGTACTAAGTTGATAAATTGATCATTGCAATTTCATTTACATACAATTTTTTGTGGGCATTATCGATGCAATGTCCCTTAACAATAAAAATACACGACAAAAAGCAGCTACTTACATAAAATAAATCCTGGACTAGCACGGGTCTTATGCGATTATTACAGGATACTTGTTTAAGGCTTTAGTTTTCGTTTAAATCCTTCGCGAGGCTGTATCTAATTGTAAGCATCTTAGCGCACAGCCCGTGAGGAATGCAGATACTATTATGATATCATACTTGGCTATAGGGTTGCTAGGTGAAAGGAATTTGCCCAGGTTGGGGTGATTTTAAACTTGTATTGACATACATATACATTTTTCGGTAGATAGAACCTTGAAGACGATAATATCATCAATGTCATGGGATTGTGATGTTATATGAACGTTGGTGTCAGGTCGTTAGCTCAATTGATTCCATTTCACCGTGGTTCTTAGTCGCCTCCTACGACATACCGAAAAGAACAGCAGCTAGTTTGCATTCTTTTGCGCTCAAGTTAGTACGGAAATCTTAACTAACACGGGTCTTGTATTGACTTATTTTAAATATAAAATGTTGGTATTTAAGTTTCTTTTTAAATTAACGTATGATTAAATTCTGAGATGTAGGTAAGTATAAAAGAGCCAAAATAAAAAAGAATTGTTACAATTTTTACGAGTACACTTTTTAGTTTCATAGCTAAGAGAAAATGGAACCTATTGAGCTATGGATCAGCAACCCGTCATCACTACTCCGATAATAATGCTACAAGTAAAGAAAAATAGGGCGAGAAGTTCTGTCCACTTTAAAAAGGGACTAAAAATAATTGTCCAAAATCCCAACATTCATTCTACAAGTAAAAAGTGACCTAGGAGATAATTTTTTACGATCTCTCTACCTTAAAAGAGATTAAAGTAGATGTATATGTTTGACTCCTATAACACAATAGTTATCTAAATACAATTTAATTAATGACTAGATTAAAGTTGGCAACACCAACATGAAGGTTGGAAGAAAGCATGTGTTATCACTGCGGATATCTCTCGCTGTGCCAACTTAAAATAAACTATAATATTCGCACGTTAAGCCCTCCGTGTGTTAACCCGGGACTTGAAATAAACATAACATACGCTTTTCGACTTGTAAATACACACACTTTTTTATTATGTTAGGGTAGTCAGAGGCTTGAGTATCCATCTCCTAAATTTCGAAGGCATGTTAGGTACGTGCCACTCGAAGCCCGCGTTTTTACTTAATAGACAGCAACTAATGTGATATTCCGAGGGATAGGTAGGATTCCTCACGATGTTTTAATAATCATAAACACATTTTTATCATTTATTGGTACATGTCAGAGCCGGGATTAGAACCTAGGATATCTAATAAGAAGTCTGAAGTCTTCCACATTAGACTATAGTAGCATAAAATGAAATCAGTTGAAATAAGCTGCCTATATATCTTTCCAGATTGTTGTTAAATGCTACTAAGGCTATAAGGTTATTATTATATAGTATTATATTTCTGTATAATCTGTATCTTAATACTTTGAAATGTAAATAAATAACTTGTTTTTTATAGGAGGATATTAAAGGGCTAATAGTATGTTAAGGAGAATAAATTATCAGACAGTCCCCAAAATATGTACTTCTGTATATGGTATTTAAGAAAGTATATTCTATATGTAAAGCACAATATTTTACCAGTCAATCAGCAAAACATTTTTACGACCTATGAATAAAGTATAAGTGTGTAACATATGATACAAAGACCTAATGTTTGCGCATGTAGTGTCACAATTAGGCTTCTATTGTACAGATTAGCACATATATTGCCTAAAATTCTTCTTATAAATATTAGCAAATGCATTGTCGTAATATAGGTAATGTCATGTCTTGGCGGCAAAACATCAATTCAATACTGGTTTCGGATAGCATCAATTGCAATATCCATTTCGGAATAACTTTGACAGTGACAAGTACATTATTCGATAATAGCAAAGAGGTTTTGTAAGTGTTGGTTAATGTTTTTGTAATAACCACTCGTACTGCAGGCTCTATGATACAATGTCTGTAAATAAAAGCTCTCTACCTAATCTATAATTATATTCAAATATTTTGAGAAAGTCTCGTGATAGTTTAGGACGTAAAACGAACTAAATTACCTGTCGTTCTGCCTCGCATGTCGTAGAAGCGACTAAGGAGTTAGGGGTAATCTGAATCTATTGGGCCATGGGCTAGAAAACTGACATTAATTATCCTTATAATATCACAACCCCACAATATTCATTCCAATTACAATCCAAGGCTATATTTTTATGTCTCCATATTTCTGGCCACCCTGAAAGGGAAAAAGGATCCAGTAACAACGGGGACGTAAATGGATTGCAATGTAGTTGCCATTCTTTCCCGTATGTCGTTGGAAACAATGAGTGCCTTATGGAATGTATTGGGCGATGGGCTATCGATCTGTCACCAATAATTTATGTTGTCACGAACCCCAATCTTCCATCTTCACGAATCTTCAAGTTTCTATCCATCTCAGCAGATATAAAGGGTGCGATTTCATCTATTTCACCAACACCTGTCTTCAATTGCAAAACCCTGATATTTATCACTATATTCTTTCCATATTGTTACTGAAAGGTTACTATAACTTCGCGTTACTATTGTGTTCGTCCATCCATCACTGTGTTCTCGATCGACAGAAGAGATAGGGAAAGGCAGTTAACTTGTCCTTGGCATAGTGTACTGGTTTGCTTAGCTTCGTACGTTGACTTTCCTAAACGCACTGTACTGATGTGTCGTAAGAGAAGAGTAAGGGATAAAGAGTGGTTAAAGATATCTATACGTACTTACGTATGTGTATACCATTCGGTCTGAGACCAAGTTTAGTTGTTTCATATCCCTTCAGTTATAGTGTAAAATTGGTAGTGGATTAGCAAAAGCGTCTCATTTCACTATTGATGACAGCAAAAGTGTCAAAATTCGCCTTAAAATGGAGAAATGAATAAAAAACAACTTCACATTGTTACTAAAATGATATTGAACTGTTCTTTTGCAAAATGCATTAGGGAACCCCTAGACAAAACCTAGTAGATATAATGATAAATAACAGACCAATATCTATATAATTGTTACTATTAGCATAACTGTCTGACCATGTTATCACATATGATACATATAATTGTTACCGACTGCTAATGCAAAATGAATTCCCAATACCAAGAGAAGCTTCATACAGAAAACCGGGAAGTTCGGCAGCTAGTTGGTATTATATTTACCCCATACTACCATGAAACAAGTAATTAGAACGTATTTGATCCAAATTCTTTAAGTAATTTTCGGATACTAACCATTTTTGTTTACCCTAAGCTTCTGTCTACTCCAAAAGGACATCAGTTGCTTTGAATAGCCAGAGCCTTTCACCAGGAAATCTGTCTTCTCAGAAACAGTAGTCCGATGACTATGGGTTTCTCTTTTTATCCGATCGTGGTAGCCGCGGGCTTAGTATACCCATTCAACAGATCCTATGCAATAGTGATAGTTAGGGAATAGGATTTAGTGCTAACTAGGTGCCTTTCGTCTCGGTAGCGGGATACGAGGTTAGTGGAATATATTTATTATGTATTTTCCGTCTTTCATACTCGTAATATACTTCTGATAAAGATGTATGTAAATCTTCGTGTACTTATAATAAAAATTATTTGATATGGGTTAAGGTTCTGGGTATCTCAAAAGGATTTTAAGCATGTGAGAATACATATATAAATATCACGACCACTTAGTTACAAAGGAAAAGGCAGAGATTATCTATCCATAATGAGTCTAATCCCAATCTTAGAAAACCACTTTTGCTTCATTCAGTTTAATACAACTCAACATAGTTTACATTCTTCTTCAACATCGACCAGTTTATAAACTACCTAACACACAATCACGAAGATACACGTAATTTTTTGTCTACCCTACAAAATCTATCTATCTAGCTATATCCATCTTTAAAATACCCGTTAAGTATATAAAAATGTATTTGAAACAAATACAGCGCTGTAGTCTGGCTGCAGCAGATACTGAGGCAATACCCTATCACTGAACGAAACTATTTTTATTATTTTGTAACTGATATTGTATACTTCAAGTCTATGAATATTGCTAAAAAGTGATATCACTACATAGTATAAAACAAAGTCGCTTTCTTTGTCCCTATGTCCCTTTGTATGCTTAAATCTTTGAAACTACGCAACGGATTTTGATGCGGTTTTTTTAATAGATAGAGTGATTCAAGAGGAAGGTTTATATGTATAATAACATCCATTAAATAGTGGAGTAGGCTATATATTTTATACCCGTGCGAAGCCGGAGCGGGTCACTAGTTATTATATAAAAGATCCATTAAAAGACTCTCATAGTGTCTGTACACCCCAAAAAGGATTAAAGTACGTAAATATACGTGCATAGAATAAAGACCTTTCTTTGTATCTTTCACTTTTCTTAAAACTTCCAAAGGCGAGGATATTACCGTCAAAAGGCGAGCGGGACAGCCGTAAATGTCGACTCGTTACGTCACACGGCCCTTGCTACATCGCGACCTTTGCCACTATAAAGATTGAGTTGTACTGCTTAGTATGAGTTCAGGATTTGGGTTTTGTGTCCAGCTGTTTTTTAAAGGGTATAGGAATGAATAGGTTTTCATTTGATTTGGTCGAACAATTGAGTTAATTGAGTTATTAGTTTTGGTTTTGGCAGGGTATATGTAGATTAATGATGTATTTTTACATAGAAATATTAATTCTTAAGGTGTGTTGATACTATCAGAATTGAACGAATAATTTACGCGTTTATAAACAGTTTTATATAATTTTCGACTAGTAATAAATCATGCGACAAAATAGGGGACTAGCTACAAATTAAGCCTGTAACTTGATTTATTTATAACATGTCATAAATTTTGTATTGAAGAATGTCATTGTAACCTCTTTAGGTATGCTAGGCGAACAAATACAATAATAACTTGCGCTCCTTAGGTAAAGAACATTATTATTTTTATTTACCATAGAATTAAAATAACAAATATAATTAATTAAATCTCTTAATTAACTAAATACTAATACCTTTTCAACCGCTACTTACAAAAGTAATCAAAAAGCATAAATATTTCTATTCATATTCCTCTCAACGTACCTTTAGTTTATTAACCTCCGTTGAAAGCGTAAGGCTCATGCCGTATTGGAGAGAGTTATTTAATTACTGATCTCAGAGCTTGTTGGCTGATTGGTGAATGGTGTGATGGAGTAAAGATCTACGTTCGATTCTCGGTTGAGTATGAATTTAGAATGTAAGCTATTTTACATACATACATTTACTCACACCTCTGCGTCCCCAACGAGATAGGCAGAGAATATTGATTTGATAGCCATCTGGAACGATTTTGACTAATCTCTATTGCTTCACTCACACCAAATAACTTTCACATACGAGCTCTTCTGTATTTTACATACACGAGTATATTAAATATTTATTATATACAATTATGAAGTATGTATTTCTTTGGGAAACTGTTAAACCTAATGACAGCGTAGTTATTTTGTATTCCAATCAGGTTTTCACAGATATTTATTTAGAATATTGGTGACAGATTGTAATAAAAGTTGAAGAATGCGGCTGATGAGAAATTACGTCACAGTGATTCAATCAACCCTATAAGGAAAATACGGTCTACTTATACATATGTATGTATTTAAGTATTACAAACACCAAATAAAACTCAAAAGCCAACATGCTAAATTCTCTTAAGGCAATTGGTAATAAAATATCACCCACGTCAGTCAAAATGGGTATATGGTTGTAAACCAGGTCAAAGGTTTAACTTTACACCACATTGGCCAACGGATGAAAAACGAGCCTAATTCTTGGCTAACATCCACACACCTCCACATACTCACTCGGTAGTTATAAGTACTAGTGTTCCTTTTTTAATAAGTCCTATTATTATTGTAAAAATCGTGTTACTCTACCGCATTAGGGTTATCCTGTAATGGTAGGGCTTAACTTAGTAATAATAAATAAATAAATAAATAAATTATTTTGTAAGTATTTTGCCAGGAACAGGAATGTGATTTATTTATTTACAACAACTATTCAGATACCATTACAGAAATTTCCAATACGGTATGCGAACAATTTTTCTTAATTCCATCCTTATACTATTTAAAGAAACAAAAAGAAACAATTATATATTTAAATGAAAATTATGTAATTAATAATAGTAAGCATAAATAAAAAAAAAACAATATTTCATGTATAACTTATGATATACAGCGCGCCCGACGATTACTGTTACTCGTATGTGTTTGTACCAATTTTTGTAATGTGTGTTGTTTTTGTGAATAAACGTTTTTCTATTCTATTCTATATAGAGTTTCATACGTGTAAATTCACTCAAAGCACACGAGAACAGATACACACCCTCTGCCACCGTATTTAGCGTACGCAGCGCCCGCGCGATATATCTGTTACTACGCCATAAGGAAACAGACGTGATAATATGCACACACTAAGTCACACGTAGGGGCCGGCCTAATAAGACATATTATAACAGTCAGATAGACGCTATATTGAAAAAAGGTGCCGAGAGTGTATGAGAAGAAATGTCAATGAAGCGAAAGTGGTCTGTCAGGATCGGGACAAATGGGGAACCGTGATCTCTGCCTACCCCTCTACAGGGAATCAGGCGTGATGTGTATGTATGCATGTACTAAATCATGTGTTAAAAATAACAACTGTCATACTTTTTTAAGTATGTATTCATCCTAATAAGAAGATGAATTGTGGGTTACTTTAACTTAATACTTATAACTTAGTAAATGCAGAGGTATATACATATTGAAGCGACATTGTTTTATCAGGATCGAGACAAATGGGGATCTTTTGTAGGGCCTACCCTTTTATAGGGAAATGGGCGTGATGTTTATGTATGTAATTACATTAAAGAACCGTAAATATTCAGCTTATGATATCGTTAATTGATAGATAAATAAGTATATTAATAGAATCGTTAATATGCGGAACATACATAGATTTCCGATAGATCTTCTTAACGTATGATATTAAAACTTTTAATTATCCAACGCTACTAGATTATTGTAGGGTGACTGTAGGTTTATTGTTCGTAAATAACTTACATCCATACTCTTTTAAATGCATTGAAGTTGTCAGCTAAGTTATGGATGGAAATAAAAACGTTTTCAACACATTTTTTTTGTTTTTGGGGACAGATGCTATATGTTTATGTGTGCATGTTGTTAGTTTTGTATTTGAATAGAATGTTAGGATTTCAGCCATGCCACTACAGCTTTTATTTGTAATTTTGTATTATGTTATCTGTGCCATTACCAAATCATACCTTGACTCTATCTAAATGTGACAAAAATTTATTAATTACTTTGATTTTTTTATTCATTTGAGAGTATCTTTACTGTATATTTAAATGAATGGTAACCTTATAAGTGTCCTATAAGATATTCCTTTATCAATATTATTTTGACCAACTCCGAATACCTACCTTTTGAACATTTCTTACTCACGTTATCGCGTTAAGAGACATCAAAATACCTGTCATTTAAACAAATCTTCTGTCCCACATAACCTCTAAGCCACAGTGTCCCTACACGTGAGTAATTACCTCTCGGCCGCTGCGTCCACAATTGACTTATTAGATTATCCGCGGCGAGATAGATCGCCTGAGCCCTTAATTGCCTCCTCGACGTAAATGGAACACTTTGCATTCACACTTAAGGGCCCTTGTGCTTAGAAAAGAGGTATAGATATGGACAAATAGAATCTTTAAAATGTGGTATTAATTGCAAATTTTTAGCATAAAAATATCGGGGTTGTAATAGGAGTGATAATGATGGGAGACTCTTAACTATTGACCACCCTGAAAGGATTTGACGGGCATTAATGCATATGGAGGTATGTATTTGTAATGGTTTAGATGTGATGCCAGCTAAAAGTTAAAGTAATAGATTCGAATTAATCATAGTCTAGTTACGAAATGAAATGAAATGTTTTTTTATTCAATATGAGGATTATAAAATCATTTATTGAAAGTCAAAAAAATATATTCCCACAGGAAAAGTTGTCATTACAATTAGTTAATATTAAAAAAAATTAAATAAATCTAATTAAACTATTGACATTTCGTAAAGCAACATCCTGCAGAGAAGAATTGCCAAGAAACTCTGCAGACACAGTTCAATACAACTAAATTAAATAATCCATCAGAATGAGACTGCAGCCCAACCGGCACCCAACGAATATTATGAGCAACATATTAAAGGGGTCCCAATAAGACATGGGTCCCATACGACAATAACAAAGACATGTTACGATTATAACTACTGTTATACTGAAACGCAACGTGGCCGAAACATCGGGTAACAAAGGCAATAAATACTTTGTTTATAAAATATACGCAATGATTTTCTTGTAAAATTAATAAAAATCGCCAGTCTCCCAAAAATATTAGTGCAATACAATAGATAATATATTTTTTATGCGTGGACGGAAATATATTAGTAATTCATCCCAGAATGAGGCACATTTAATCTATCAGACACTGGGGTAATAACTTGTCATCAACATTATAATAACTCCATAACAACCCAAATATATCTTTATAAAATAACCAAAGAGACAGATGTTTCCATTGCTCTATCCACCCTTAAACAGTTAGAAGAATGTGAAAATATGAATCTATCTAATACAATGTCGAGTATTCCTACCTTAAGTATCCGTATCGGATTGTTATTCATTTATCTATATCATTTTGACATTTAATTTTGACCAATGACACCTCGATGTACTAGGTTAGGTTCCCGGTGGAGCCATTCACGACTATAGTCCTTTCAGGGGTGTTCAGATGGTCTTGTTATGATGTCAGGTTTCAGATAACTACGTATATGTTTCCTTATTCAATTTTTTTGTGAAAAAATAAAATTAGTTTAAAGACGTTTGACATTAAGTAAACCCTAATATTAACATACCCAAAAACTTAAAGATAAATGCGTTCACGACTAGTAATCATTGCGGGGTAGTCAGAGGTTTAGGTTTCCATCTCCGCAATTGCGAACGTAGTATATCTATGGCTACCTAACCCACGTGTTGACCAGATAGTCAGTACTCAATGTGACAGTATGTAACATACCCTTATACTTTATTATTTTAACTATACATTAGGTGCTAGCTATTTGGGGCTACGAACAACTTTACACTGGAGTGATATTGAACTATGATTATGCTAAAAGTATTAGTAGACTCTAGCATTAATATTCAGGTTGCGATGTCTTAAAGAAACATTGGCGACAGATTGCTAGCCCATCACCCAACAGATGGACCTTTAGTCCCTTAGTCGACATGACTGGAAGAACGACTTTGACCCCTGGTTAACCTGGGTAGCCACAATCACAAATTAATATAAGCCTACCCCGCAAGGAACTAGTCGTGAATGTTCTGTACGTGTCAGGAATCGATCCCGACACTCCACATTCGCAAACCAACCGCTATAACACCCCGATTACCAAACCGGTATGGCAGGGCCGAAATGATGGTACGGCCTACTTAGTATAATGAGGATATGCATATCATAAGGCCGATGGCATACTAACTTTAGGTTACTAGTGTAAGGGTAATTGCTACCAGTTTATGAATGCCTGGTAGTTCCCGTGTTAACTTGGGATGTAAATATGGAAATTAGCTGCCTTCATAATGATAAATGACTAGGGGTGCAAGGAATTTTTAGGGCGATAGACTGGCAACCTGTCACTTATATTGAAATATATCCTGATTTTTTTAGTACTTGAATATGCCATTCACTACTAAGGTTATGTTGGCGTAAGTACAAACACTGATGCCAAGGCGTTTGCACTTCTTGTTATTCCGTCGCCATGGTTATGCCAACGCCGCTAGCTGCTGCAACCGAAGAATAACGAGGTTGAAGCTCCAATTCTTCTCTTCATTGTTCTTCGGTTCGTTCCAGTTGAGGATGCAAATCTTATCCCAAAGCGAACATATACAGCCAGTTAGGCATCACAATTGACATTCTGCCGAAAATAAATATTTGAGCTGCTGACTTTGTTGACAATCCATAGACGACAATATCCTGGTTTTGCTATATGTAATCACAAATATTAAAATTTTATGTTCGTTATTGTAAGCAATTTATAACACTTTCTTGTTATCACAGTTTATGTACAATGCTGCATATTACACAGTAATGCAAAACACATAACTTCCATAAATAATAAATGTGCCGTGCTAGACTGAGACATAAAAAGAATGCTAACTAGCTGCCATTCAGCCCTTTATGTCGTAAGAGGCGACTAATGGACTCAGAGTAAATGGAATCGATTGGACGATAGGCTAACAACCTGCCACAATGGTCCATATATTTTATTATTATTATTATATAACATCACAACCGCAATATCCATGCTAATAAGTGACCAAGGAGATGTTTTAATGTCTCCAAGTTTCTAACCATCCTTAAAGGGATAAAAGCACACACATATACGTATGTTATAAGCCCTTTTCGGTCTTCAGTTGACCTCACTCTTGCTATAACTCCGTAATATGGAGTAATGCAACTTTAATCTCGGGCGACCGAACTGGTTTCACGAATTACAGGGGTAATGACCATACATCAAATTTCGCAGTTGCTAACCCATCGCGGAGAGGATCTTAAAGGTGTGGGCAGGAGTGTGGGGTATTAAAGGGTATTGAAAAGCATGGACTTTAAGTAGTATTTATAACTTAGTTACTTAGGGAGTTTGGTGTATTATTGGCGTTCATACGACAGTGTACTAGTTAAATGTAATTAAATTTTTAACATACATAATTACATATATTCTCACGTCTATTTCCTTAATGTGTAGTGAGAGATAATTGACAGCCACTTTATTGACAAATATATTTAAATATCTTTTTCCTAAATGGAATTAAGAAATTTATTAAATTTGTGGCTGTTTACATTATTGTAAGTGGAGAACAAACATTTCCCTGACTTTCTTATGTGCTCCAGACTAGCAATATATATACTATATGTATACATATCTATATACCGTTGATCCATAACTGTAATCATGGTATGTCGTAACTCTTTTGCGGTAAGGAGAAAATTTCGGCCGATATTACGCAACGCATTCACATTCCATCATCGATTGTTTTAAACTTAATCTCATTTTAATTTACGATGAATAAGTTGGCTCACCGCGATGTTTTCTTTACAGTTTATGTTTTTCATTATTACTTTGTGAATATGTACATACAAAATGTTGCATGGATGAATTCCAGTAATACATGTTATCTCAACGTGGAATCGAACCCAGAACCTTCATTTTTGAATTCTCTGTTACAACATCTAAGCGACATCCCTTTTATATTTGCTTGCATAGAATAGTTAACTCATTTTATTAGTTTAGTGCCATAAGTTAGGAAAACGCGTCTATCTTTCCGAGAAAAAAATTAAAGATAGGTATTTTTAATTAATGTCTCATGTATTTTAAATTGTAATTATGTTATACAACTTACGAAAGTATTTGGGGAAGTAAAAATTTAAATAAATAAATAAAAAATTCCTATTCCGTCTTTTACCAAAAAGTTCTTTCTCCAAAAAGGTTGCCTTAACAACAGAAACTATCAACTCTTTCACTAAACAAATTAAAAGTGTGTACATACACGCATAACTTTTGTTTGTACACAACAAGCTGTCAAGATGACAATTGACATAATGTTTGTTTACACGGGTTAAGTCACGGATTATCTCGCTTTTACTTTCTTTTGTGTAAGCATTGCATAAGTTGCGTAAGTCACTTTCGTTGTTTGGTCCATTGATAATTTGGGAGCCGGGGTCAGCATAGTAAATATGACGTCAGACAAATACGGGTACAGTTCACGACAGTGTAAACGGAAGTTTATGAACTGTATTTAAGCAGATAATAGATATACTTGAATACTATCTACTAATTTTATAATTAATATACGAGTATATTATGCTAAAAATTTACTTTGGAAAATATTATGCCTCTAAGGTTCTGTCCACCCCTAAAGGGATTGAAGGACGTCAATGTGTATCTATTTTATTAGTATGTAACCTCATATAGACTGTCATATATAGGTTACATTATCTCGGGGCTGATGCATTATCCCTATTCATTTTATTTACCCCTAATCCCTTGTTCACCTCATAAGACATGTCACTGTCTTCCATTTAACTATTTGAATGTCAATGTGTGATTTATTTAACACGTGAAACATATTATATAGCCATTATAATTTTTACTTTAGCATAACTATCGAAAATTTTATGGCAATATGTAACATTAGCAGTAAATTACTATCCAATATTCAAATAGTGTCTATTTACCCCTAGATCATGCCTTCCCTGTAGCGGGATAGGCAAACACTTTCGCTTCCTTGATACCATATCGACGCAGATTCTTAGTACTAAATTCATTTTTAGAAGTCAAAAGACTTAATCGGTATTACACTGTACAATATGACTGTCAAATGTTTGGCATTCCGCCTCGGTACTTCATTTTGACAACATCATCCAATAACGGATGTTATTCACGATTGTGTAACACGAAATTTCTACTTGCGCAACTGTTTACAATTTCATTTGATAACCACTTGAACATAGAGGCTTGAGTTTTGAGGTTTTATTGTTCTGTGACGGTGTGGGATCGCGGAATGATAACTAGCTAACTTTCTTACCGGATGAGATGATTAAGAAACTAGGTGATTATGGAGTTTCTAAGGATTTTGTGATGTATTGTATTGATGTTAGTATATATGAGGTCGAGGCTCTCATTTAAACACTAGAAAGGGATGTAATAAGCATACGTCCAGCAGTCAAAAAGAAAAAGACATACATATTATAAACATCACGCTCGTTTCCAAATGAAAGGGTAGTCAGAGATCCATGGTCCTTATTCTTCAAACATACTTTTGCATATGTAAATCCTTGATAATTATAGGTATGTAACCGAATACATTCCATTTATCCCTGTATCCTTGATCACTGAATACCTAGCAGATACTTTTGTGCTAGCCTAGGATTTACATTAATTGTAAGCAACTACCTTTCTTCTTTGTGTCATAATACATACATAGACATCACGCCTGATTCCTTCACAGGGGTAGCTAGAGATCACCGATCCCATCTATCCCGATCCTGACAACACTTTCGCTTCATTGACACTCATACACCTCCTCATACACACTCGATACATGTCTTAATATGTGTACACAATTACATTACGAGGTAGTATTGAATACCAAATGCTATTCTTAATGAAGGCATTGTTAACATATTAGCAAACATAATTAACATCGTATTAAAATGTTACATCATTGTTACTACCACCTGTCAAATTGTGTGCTGACTATCTATCTGGTGAAATTTGGGTTTGCTTAACTAAGCATTATTGAAATGTGAAGCCGTGACTACCCCGTTCGGTATAACGTTGTTTGATGATAGAAAAAGAACCTTTATTTCTTCTTGTCTATTCTTCTCAAGGGTGTATGTACGTAGTGTGAAGATCAGAAAATAATGTATGAAGTTATAGATGTAAGTGAAGCAAGAGAGATTTGTCAGGATCGTTCCAGGTGGCGATCGATAGTATCTGCCTATCCCATTGGGGTCGTAGAGGAGTGAATATATGTATGTGTAAAAATACCTAGGCATCATACGGTCAATACCTAGTAGACTTATATGCCAGTCTAGTTCAATCTAAAGAGCTTACCTACTCCATAATTCTGTCCATCCCGAAAAGGATTTAACTTCACGAATATATGTATGTATTACTTCAATATCCAAAATCTATTATAGCATTAATATGGTAAATTTTTATACCTTAGTCGCATCCTACGACATGCCGGAAAGTAAGGCAGCTAATCAACAATCTATTTACGTTCCTTCAAGCACGGACCTTTGATCTCTGCCGACCTCAACGATACATTACATTTCGCATTCCAGATCACAATAACTCACAGCCACGTCACCAGTATTCAGACTATTAGAGCGATATTGCATTCATGCCTATTCGCGCCTATTCATCATTATGAATAGGCAACTAAAGACCTATCTGGCTTTGTATAGGCCTTAATAGCCTATCACGGGCACAATGCGCGCTGTCCGTTGCCCCGTGGAAGTGGAAAAGAAAAAAACAGTTCTTTCATAAGTAACTATAAAGTTATATAGTGCTAATGTTATTTATAGGAAGCCTGGAATGTGAATAGTTGTCTTTCTTTTCGTCTTAGAAGCGACTAGGGATAACAAAATACTTATATGACATAATACTTCCTTTGGTTAAAAATCTGTAATATATTGATGGTATTATCTACCATCTACCTATATTCTCCCTAATAGTTAAAAAGACTAGAGTATCAAAAAACACCTGAATATTTAACCTTAAGCCCTTATACACTATCAAACAAAACAACTAATTACATTCCTATAATCCCAAACTCGCAAAACCGAGCAAATAAATCACCCTACCATAACAAGCATATCCCTAGGCCATACATCTCATTGGAGCACTATTTAAAGGGTGCCTATGCTTGTGAACGGGCAATTTGTACGCGTCGTTAGTTAAGTGCCTTCCGTAACCTATCTGGCCACGCCCCCTGTCAACTATTGCTTCGGGACCTAAATCATCGGGTAATTATCTTTGCTCTATGGTTTCACGGAGGTACAGTAGGGTACCATATGATAAATATATAATGTCTGCATTAAATCTCTCTTAGGGAAATAGAATGTTTACTAGCTGCCATTCTTTCCGGAATCTTGTGTAGAGATCCCGCCACATAAGGTGGCAGTTGGAGGCGTCGCCACAGTCGCGTAATTCAGTGTTACCAGTAAACACGCCAAAACTAGCACTCACTGTGCCATACGGCTCGATACATTATAGGTTTCATTTGTAACGGTCTTTGGTTGCAGAGCTATAAACTCAAATAAAACAAATTAATATATCAAAGTCAAAATATGTTTATGAAACTATTTCAAACATGATTAATAATTAACGGGACTTATCCTTCTTATTATATATTACATATATTACGTGTTCCTTCACTCTGTCCGCAATAGACCGTTTAGTGTGTCCGACGTAGGATTTCCCACAGCTGCAATCAATCTTATACACACCCTTATATCTTATAACATGAGTATAAATCGCGAATCTCTTAAAACTATTATTTCAAACATGGCACTGAGCATTGTCTTTACATATTTTTTACCGAGGTTAGATCAGCGGAGACCCTAGCTTGGAGAAGAACTAACAAGAAACTCCGGAAATCAATTTATTATAATCACCCTTAACAAACATAAAAATTACAAAGAGTGGGCAAAAAACACAACGCTGGTAATACTAAATTTACCTTTCATACAAATTAACACGCAATGGCGGAAACGTCAAATTTAGTTCCAAGTTTGGCTACTGCCAGCTTATGTGGCGGGATCTCTAAGGTAAGTAAGGGACTTAAGCTAATTGGATCCAATTTGGCGATGGGCTAGCAACCTGTCATCTATTTTCCATATGACATGAAATCCTCAAATATTATTGTTAAAAAGTGACCTACAACACATTATCGAATCTCTCGGTTCTTTACACCCCGAAAGGAATTAGAGCTAACTAGCTGCCATTCTTCCTGAGCTGTGGATGGAGGTGACTAAAACTACAGGACTTCTAGCTAAAGTGTTGAGAATTCAGTTCCATACAGGAACGATATTTTCGAAGAAAAAAAGAAGAAAAAATATCTTCTCGGTCATTTTTAGTGTTCAGAGCATACATATAGTTTTTAGCCTATCTTACAATACAATTCCATTTTACATGCGTAACTGTAAGTATATAAAGAGAGGCGAGGACAACACAAAGACTGATTGAAGGAATGTATAAAACAAACAATTTAATCAAGTTCATTACAACGTTTTCCTTGCATCGGAATGTTACTGAGAAATAGAGATAATATTGTTTTCATTCATCTTATTTGCATAGAATTACACTGGTCGATGATAGTATGGTATTCCAATATTATTGCCTTCGTCGTCACTCCTAACATACTTTTCAATGACCGCATTTCAACGGCATTGATTCTACTCTCATGGTTCTCTTGCCATACCTTACTTTTGCCACCATTAGTCAATGTTGAAACCAGCACAGCCCTAATATCCATATATGCTGATTGAGAAAGAAATTTACTACTTATAACAAAGTCTGGCCAATGCTTAATATATTTTCTGTAACGAATGATATTCCTTCCATTATAATAGAAGGGTTAATAGAATTTTACCAGCATGGAATCTTTAGGGCACTCTCTCTCTCTCTCTCTCTCTAGCCTTTTTCAGCCCTTTTTTGGGTGTAGGCTTCCCTTAGCAAACGCCAACTCTGTCGATCTTGGGCTCTCTGTATTCTCTTCTCTTTAGGGCACAGCAAACTGTAATATCAAAATCAAACACAACTTTTATACTCCCAAGTACCGATGGATTAGACATTATATGTATGTATGTACCCAACAGCACCTCCTCTACTCCAAGGGAAGATAGAGAAATGAAAAGGCCGTCGATGGGCCCATGAATCAAGCGATCGAGAGCTAAGACTCCAAGGGTGTACTTAGCTAAACCAACCACCCATAAATCAAGTTTCACTATCACTCGTACATAGGATGGTGAGGGAAAACATCGTGAGGAAACCTACCTGTTGCCCGAACAGGTGTGTACGATTCACGACTTGTATAAACATTCCCTTTTTATTGTGGGCTGGTAGTCAGGATTTAGTACCCATCTTCAAAATTCGAAGGTATGATAGATACATATGAACTGCTTAAAGCCCACGTTTCACTTGATACACGGCACCCAATGTGGTAGATAGTGAACTGTTTAAACCGACTATTCCCAGGGATAGGTAGGTTTTTCTACGATATTTTCCTTCACCGTTAACGACTGTAAATAATGTAAGTAAATGAAATAGTTCTTTGAATTTCGTTCATTGCTACATGCCAGAGCCGGGATTCGAACTTAGGACCTCAATGAAGATAGGAGACTAACCCACTATTCTACAGCCAGTTCACAGGTGTATTAGTGCTTGTGAGTGGCGACATGGCTTACCACCTGTCTCGTTGAGTACTGAACTGGTTAACATGTGTGTTTGAAGCGGTTATAGGATTGCTACTGCTGCATTGAGGAGAAGGAAATGCGATGCTCTGACTACACTGTAAAGGTTCATGCTCGTGATAGTGTTTGTTTTGTTGTATTTCGCTAATTGCAAGATGTATTGATTCTATGGGCACATTTTTATTGGTAACCCATCACTTATTTGAGATGTCTAGGAAATATCGTTTTATAGTGGAATTCATAGTATCATTTTGATACATAAAGTTGAAGACATTTGCATGTAGCCCCCTGTTAATTATTCATATTGCATTTATTTAATAAGAAAACTTAGTTACAAAGTTATTTCGAAACTTCTTGATAACATTATCAGCTATGTTAGAATTGTACGACTGACAAGTGCCTACATAACAAAATCACTTTCTTGAAACACCTAAAAGCAGATTGTAGTATAAACAATCCTTTTATACGTATACGTAACTACAAACCAGCAAAACGCACCAAAAAGTACGCAATACTACAGTAAGACAAAATACACCAAAAAAACAGTCCATAGTATGAACAATCCGCCTATACTTATTATGGTTTATGTTGTAAGTATGTTGGAATTGTCCGAGTAGGAAAGTTGAAGTAATTGGTCTGTTTCGAAGCCGCTCCGAGCGCATGCAATATCATGGCGAGCAATTTAGTCTTTTGGCGCCAGTCGCTTACTGGCAGTCACATTAAACATTACCTGAGATGCCGTGTTCTGAGACACTTTACTATCACATGTACTGTATTGTAATGTAGTGTGTAGTGAGTGATGGGAATAGATAAATATTACACTAGATGTATGAATTTATACAGTAATGTAACAAATTGAGGTGGCTGAAATAACATTTGTGAAAGTTAAATAATTAAATAATAATAAAGTTAAATACTGTTTATATTACTTACTACATATATATTTGTATATACTTATATATTTACTTATACTTATACTATAGTTACATTATAGTTACTTATACTATAGTTTATATTTGCGAATATTACTTTCAATGCGTTTCGTTTTAAACCTTATTTCGATATAAACAAGCATAATTTCTCTCACAAGATTGGTTGTATCATGCACCGAACGAGCAGCCAGACAAGAACGGGTAATAAAAGAAAATATCTCTATTCCTCTCTACTCTAGTCGCTATGCTATGCTGCCACGAACAGAGCGCTGCGCTCCAACGTGAGCGGGGCAGACGTCTCAACCGCAGTGTAATTAAATGGTGTTTTAATAAAAAGATAAACAAATAGTGTGTGAATTATGAAGATGACAGTGAATCGTATTAGGATAGTCGTGCTAGGCAGTGCCCGGTGCGGGAAATCGGGTAAGTTTAAATCTTTTATTTAAATGTTTACGAGAGATGTAAACTTGTGATATTTGCAACGAAAAGACATGTTATGTTGTAAACAAATAAATTTTATAATGGCTGGGTAGGATATACAATAGAGAGACATTGTAGTAAAGGAGACATTAGAGCTAAGTTTATTTACGTTTACAAATAAAAAATACTATCGTAAGATACTAAAATCTTACGCTTTATTTGCAAATATACTCACGTGTTTTTCTCCCTTATGAATTGGATTGAATTCCGATAATATAATATTCCTTAGGTACCTTTATCATAACTAACAGAGTTGTGATGGCATTATCAGATCGTCGCATAATAAATTCCATAACTCTTAGTCTCTATGTTGTATCCTACCAATTTCCAGGAATAAAGGCAGGTAGATGGCATTTTTTTATGTCCCAGACTAGCAAAGGGCTGTTTGATCCATTTACTTATTAAAATAAGAATTATTATATCTTTCCCAAAAGTTAACTGGCTCAAGTGTTAGCGTATATTATATGTAACTGTTTTTGTTTGAAAAATATTTAAACCAAATATTATTAATACGATAAGTTCCTAATATAAACAATTTCATGCATAAGGATGCAGTTTTGGTAACAATACACAAATATTGGTAATGATTCCAATAATAAATTAAAACGTGAATTACCTGGTATTAAGAATTTGATACATATCGCTGGAGTTTTGGTAAATGAATATAAAAGGTAGTATTTTGCAAATTAATACTAGTAAAATTAATTCCTCAACTAAATAACCTTTAGTACTGATAATATAATAACATTATTAACATTATAGCTATGCATTCATCATCCCCTTCATGGTAGACAGAACCTCGGATTTTTATTGCGTAAATATCGTCAGAATTATTGAATTTGCTTAATAATTAGTAACTTAAAAGTTATAAACATGAAACATACGCTTCACGACTTGTGTATACACACTCCCTTTTTTATTATGGCGGGGTAGTCAGAGGCTTGAATGCCCATCTCCGAAATTTCGAAGGCATGTTATAGACACCTTAAGACATACGAGTATAATATAATCCCTAAGTCATCTTGTCAACATGGTATCCAAGCACGGTACTGATATAATATTGGCTTTGTATTTATCAATTTATGCTTTGTCTGTCATAACAATAGGTAGACTAAGAAACTGGTTTAGTAAACCATACTGTTACCCAGTATTAGATTGGGTAATTACTCAATTAGACTTGTACCGATATTTGGTCAAAGATTAGAGACTTATGCAATTAAAATTCGCAACAGCTTTTGTTTACCAATCTGGTTTGTAATACATATATTTATATTCATTCACGACTTTTAATCTCTTTCGGGGTGGACTGAACCTTGGACACATAATATCTTTTTGATTAAACATTAGTTACTATTGTGTTCGTGGTGCCAATAATGTCAACATTGGTGACTGGTTGCTAGCCCATCCCCTAATAGCCTCTATTGACCGGGAAGAAAGTTATCTAGTTAGTAATAGTTAACACTAAAGGCCTCAGGTTCGATGTAGCATAGTTTCTTGGTATATCTTTTCATAGATATACAAATATATTCACGAATCTACATCCCACCGGGATAGACAGAGACTTACGATTGCTTTTTTAAACTAGGCGGGCTTTAAGCGATGTACGTAGTGTGAAGAATAGAAGAGCATGTATGAGAAGGTAATGAGTGTGAGTGAGGCAAGGGAGTTTTGTTAGGATTGTTCCAGGTGGCGATCGATAGTCTCTATTCTGTATTTTAAACTCAGTATAATAACTAGGTGTGGTTTTTCGAAGTACTATTAAATACATTTTAGTTCAGTGGATGGATAGAATTAAGGTACATATTACAATAGTGTTATATACGTTGCTAGATGTTTCAAAAAGTGATTTGGAATCTTTTTTTTTCCTATATGCATGATTCGGTTTATATTTTCTATCTATATGTACTAATGATATGTCCCATGCTAGTATGGGAAGAGAATATAATGCTAACTAGCTGCCGTTCTTCCCGGCATGTCGTAAGAGGCGTCTTAGAGTCATTGGGATAATTGATTTTCTTGAGCGATGGGTTATCAATCTAGACACTAATATTTTTTCTTCATTACACGACTATTACAAAAAAGACTAAGATGACATTTGTACTCAAGACTCTGTCTACTCTTAAAAAGGGTTAAATGACGTGATTATATTTATATTATGTATGTATGACTCTTAAACACATTTAGCTATTACCATGAAGATATGGAGCTAGTTATTAGTTGGGTGACGTTAGAACTATCGCCACGCCAAGTGTGTATGAGGAGGTGTATGAGTGTCAAAGAAGCGAAAGTGGTTTGTCAGGATCGGGAAAGATGGGGATCCGTGATCTCTGCCTAACCCTTTACAGGGAAACGTGCGTGATATGTATGTAAGTGTTATTTGTTAAAAAGTCTCAGCTTAACACGAGGCAGGTGCTAATTACATTGTTTATCTATGCGAAATAAATTAGCAACTTAGTACTAATGCACGGATTTAGTGCTTTAGCTCTGTCTAGAAATATACTAGACTTTAGTTCTTTTACATTGTCGCTAACATAACGACTATTTTCATTTGGAGGTAGTCAGAAACTTTAAAGTGATAAATAGATAGGTTTGAGACTAAAATAGATGAGATATAAAACTTTTAGTCGATATACTCACGCTTTTCATCCCTTAAGCGGTGGACAGAACCTCAAAGAATATATCTTCAGTCATAGTTATTAACATATCGAGGATGTGATGGCATTATTATGGAGTTTTTGCGCCAGGTTGCTAGCTCATCACCCTATAATGTTTATTGACCCCTAGTCCCTTAGTCATCTCCTACAACAACATAATAAGTAGATAGCCACTGTAAATAAGATTCGTAACTTACCTTTATTTTAGAATAAACCCTTGTACCTAACAACAAACAATATGTTAAGAAAAGTTTTCGAAACCTTTTCTTCTGTCACACCCGTCGAGGATTTAGGCCGTCAGTGTCTGTAGTTAGCCTTAAGCAATGCCTAGGTTCCGTTATATGCACTACACATGAATACTCCGCTACTTATGCCCTAGGTAAAGACCTACTTTGTCACTGTCAAAAGAATCTAGAATAGTGCTAAAGTCTAGGGTTTATAGAAATCTAAGGTTCTAGTCATGTCCAATTTTAGGGTGGATAGAGGCTAGGAAACATTATATCTACTCATATTTTTATATTATACTTAACTATTTGACTACAAAGAATATTAATGACAAGTTGCTAGCCTATCGCTCAATAGATTTCATTAACTCTTAGTTCCTTAGTCGCTTATGACATGCCAGGTAAATCTAGCTAGTTACAATTATTTGACGTCCCAGACTAGCATGAGAATATAGGACATAATTATGTAAATACAATATGTATGTAGGTTTTAATCGCACTGATTGACATTTTCAAAACGGTACATTGTGCACTGAAGATAAAACACGTGACGGGTACCGTCATTTAGAATGACAAATCCAGTTCAGTGTGACACGGCCTTTATCGTCGCCTTAAAAGGACACGAAAGGCGACTGGTTTGGTTTATCTGTATTGAATGAATATAGCGGATGTAATGAGGGATATAGTTAGGAGCTCGGGATATATAATATACATTCTCATATAAATCAATATGATAAGAAAATATTTTAATCGTTTTAAGTACCATAAAATCATTTAAAGCGGAAAGTCAATATGAAACATTTATTATAAAAATTAATTTTAATTAAATTTGGACAATGGAATTTTTTTTTGATTATTTAGGTTTATAAGTTTAGTTATAATTTTTTTAGTTTTAATAATACTTTTCATTTTTAGGTTTAGTAATAGTTTCAATATTGTTGTTTGTTTAATTTCAATAAAGTAATAAATAAAAAAAAATAACTAAAAATTAAAAAGGTATTAAAATAAACTAAAAGAAATCAAAACTTACATAGAATAAACTCTGCATTGCATATGCGAACCTCTGACTTACCTGAAAGGGTATGGTGGTCGTGAAGTGTATGCATTTGTGTATTTTGACACTTAAAAATCATCGTATTCTAACATAAATAACAAATCATCGTCAAAGACAAAAATACTTTCTAAGAAACTATTGTCTCGTTTGGCATATATTAGGGATATGATGTATTTTGGAATAATTGTAATTACATAACACACACACTTTACAAATATATTTCTTGCGGGATAGGGTATTAATTTATATCTGTCTTCACTGTTAAACTAAATTTTAGCAAACATTTATTTTACTATGTAGTTACAACTATTTTCCTCAACTTTCGCCGCGTAGTATGTCTGTTGTTTTGTGATGAGCGAAGGACGCCGATCGGCTTTTGTTTCCATTTCGTTCGTTTGACCTTCGAAAATGAATAATAAACAAATGCAGTCTATGTAAACTTGCTCCTATACTAGAACTGCGATATATAATTATACATATTATATTTAATGCATAAAGACATACATATTTATAAATTGTGTATTTGTACATATTCATGTGAATTTGCGTGTAATCTTAAATTTAAAATAAATATATAATCTTAATAAAATACCTTCATTATTTGTAAAGAACTTCGAGATAAATTGTGGGTGAGAAATAATAGAGAGAGTGTGTGGGAAGTAATGAGAGATAATAAAGGGTAGACAGAAACATGGAATATAAAAAGTGCTCTCGATGCAAATAGTCAGTCTAAGCATATTTTTGTGGAAATCTATGTACAATTTATCACTTTTATCCTTTAAGGGTGGGACAAAACCTCAGTGATGTAAATTCACTTTAGTCATCATTGGAATTATTAAATTTTTAGTGACTAGTTACTAGCACGTTGCCCTACAATATAATAATATGTATTTCCCTAATACCTTAGTAGCCCGCTATAAGATACCCATAGTTTAATATAGTCCTACACTACTTTCACACCAATAGAAATGTACTCGAACCTCTGACGACCCCGCAGGGTATTACAGTTGCAATGCGAATGTTACATTGATAGATCTAGGTTACTCAATAAATACTGTGACGACCTCCGTTATGCAATGGGTTAACAACCTGCAACTAAATTTAGTCTGGCACTGGATATGTTCCAGTCATGACTATGGAATTTAGTTAATAGTCTTTCGATCATTTACGCTCTGTTCAACCCCTACAGATATTTTAGCATGTATTCTAGCCTCGTGCTAGTCTGGGACGCATTGTATAATGCTTTTCGAAGTACTTATTTTTTCGCGTCAAATGGTTGGTGACAACTCTAGAAGTAGTTCTACAAAATAGCACGAGATGCCGATATACCATATCAATGCAAACACGACCATAGGGATGTGTCAAAGAGGAGATATTTCTTAAGTTCCATCCACCCCGAATGAGAAAAGGACGTGACACAGTTACGTAACAAGTAACCGAGAAGATATTTCCAAGAGTCTATCCGCCCCAGAAGGAATTGAAGGATGTAAATGACTTTGTTATTCTGTCCATCCCTTCGGGTATAATGGCCGTAAATATAGGTAGAACAGTTTGTAACAGTGTTACGTATTAGGTTTGTTTGTTTGAAAGACCCCGCCCACACGCTCATAATATCAGTTACGTAATTCTATTGAAAGTGGATAGCAATCATAGTATTTATGCGAGGTTAACGGTGAGGGAAAACACCGTGAGGAAACCTGCCTGTCCCTCTGAATGGGCAATAAACAGTACAACGATGGGTCACCATCTGTCATGTTGGCTATTGATTTTACGTACCTACTATTTATAAACTCCATTCAAACATTTACATTGATTTCTCTGGTGTAGGCATGCCCTAATGTTTGAATTTCTTCTGTTACTTGTAGCATTAACATGCATGAATATTATGTAAATTAATATTATGTCAACATTGTCTCGTGCTAGGTTGGAATGTCTATATAACGCTAACTAGCTGCTTTTCTTTCCGGCATAGTACTTTTAGGCGATGGGCTAGCAATCTCTCACGGGTATTCGATACATTCGTTCATTAATAATGTTCAAAGGGTTGGGAAAACTAAATTAAACTGATTTTTTCGTCTTATTGAATGATTGATTGTTTGATTACTAATAAACGATTAATTAATTTAAAATCAATCATGTTTGTTAGTTCATCGCCCAAATTATTCAACAGTCTCTTAGTTGCTTCTTACTATAGTTATCAGAAGGAAGTGATATATTAAAATCATATTTCAATCAAACCACTTTCGCTTCATTGACATCCATACACATACATACATACTCTTCATATCATACTTTTCCAATCCCAGACTAGCACATGACTCATCTCGAATGCGCGTCTGAATCTGTGTAATCTGCACGCCTGATTTACCGTCTGGGAGGGACTGCATATCGAGAGCGCTTAAATGTCACCACGGATATTTTTAGCCAGCACGCCCGCCTATGAACAGACAGGGGGATACATATACGCAAGTCTTTATAGACTTTTAGGGTGGACAGAACCTAGGTATATTATTTATTTTTGGGTTTTTAGAGTAATGCTATTACATACATACACATCACGACCGATTCCCTGTAGGGAGGAAGGCAGAGATCACGGATACCCATATTTTCCTGATAAACTACTTTAGCTAAATTGACACGCTTACACCTCCTCATACATACACGGCGGTTATAAACGTCTTTCGAACTGTCGTTTAAACTAATTTATTTGTGATGGTATTATTATGGAATATTGGTGAAAGATTTACTGACTACTACTCAATATATTCTATTGTTAAGGCACAATAGCCGTCTTTTACGGCATATTGAGAAGAAAGGTAGCTAGTTAGCGATAATTGATGGACTATACTAGCAATATATTAGCTATTAACATTTAATAAGCTTAATAAGCGTATACGTATTATAAAATATTATATGTAAAAACATGAGTGTTATTTGTTATTTCCATGTCAATATGAATTAATATAATAATATTAAACGTATAAGATAAGAACCAGCTGCCTTATTCTTGCATATTATAAGAAGTGACTAAGGGACTAGGGATTGACCTAGATATATTAGACACACTAGGCTAGCCACAATAACTAATATCCTATTTTCCATACATTTCTCTCCAAAAGAATGTTACCTCAAATCTTTTTTCTGTATGTATGATATGTGGGTGTGTGTGTGTATGAATCAGAGCGACGTCACATGTCATACTGTTACGTACATTAAAAACAAGAGGAATAAAGATACAATAACAAGACGTAAAAATCTTGGCGGTTGTTCTTCTAAATTTAAATTTGCCTACAAGCTTTCGCTTTATATTTAGATGTGAATCTTCGTACATTATTTTGTGTACTGTGACTCAATTGACTAATGTTTTTGTCGCGTTATTATAATAAAACATTTATTTGTATCGTATACTTATGTTTATGAATCAAGTTAGCCACTATCAGAGAAAAGTTATCTAAATGAAGTTTACTGAAGTTACTTCAGGGATCCAAGTCTACTTATGCTTTTTGCAAAATCGTAGTTCAATGTATGGAGCAGTTACTAAGTATTTTGTTCGTGGTTCAATATCACTTCAGTGACGATGTAAAGTGGTTCGTGGAATAGCATAAATGACAAATTTCGTCATTATTTAGGTATAGTTTTAAAATTTTGCTGTAATCAATTATGAAACACACTTTTGCTAATCCACAAACAACTTCACACCTTTGCCGAAGTGATATTAAACTTCCATATTGTTGTGTAGACATGGGCCCCACGTCGTTTGCAGTCGTGATGGTTCTACCTTACTTGTATAGAATCCTAGAACACATGAACGTAGTTCACATATATTCACTTTTGTATTGTTTTGTAATAAACAGAAAATAAGGCGTATTATTATACCTCGTTTACCGATAGTAAATCTAACAATACTTGGGCAGCTAATATAGTACAATCAATATATAATTGCTTTAGCTTACTATCCTATCGCCCAATAGATTACATTTACACCTACTCCCTTAATGTCACGACATTCGGCCATACCACAAACTTTCCACAACGATCGTGATTTTATATGCACTATAAAAGTCTAGAATTAATCCTAAAATACCAGGCGTGCATATTTTGTATGAGTCACAATGATTCAGTAACGTCGCATAAAACGGGTCAAAGTCTGGCATGGCACTCATGACATAATCTGGAACGGAATAGTGTGCATACATACTTTTACGACCCTTCAATACTTTCGGGAGTGTATACGTCTTTAGATTTTCATCATAAAATCATTTGGTTACAGGTATGATTATCGGTTGAATTCGTACGTTTGAATTCCTTTCTGATCACTATAATCTTATAGTTATAATACTAATGCTTATAAGTTAGTTTAACTCCATAATAAGTATAATGCTAATGTACGAGTAGATATATTTTAAATAACATAAGTACCTTTAGAACAAGTATTGTACTATGTTGTATATGAGCAAGTTCAAAATAAGTATATGAAAGTATAAGACAGTATACATATATTAGGCATCTTTACCATAAGTATTAAATATACTAACTAAATGACCTAAATATTTTTATTATGTGTCGGGAGATATCGAACATAAGTGTTGTGATTGTTGTCTGCAAATCCATAAATCAGGATTGTTTGTCCAATCTTATCTGCATACAGATTTCAACAGCCAATGAAATATGAAATTCAAAGTCCGTTTCGAGTACACGGAATCTCCAGTGCGATCTCAGCTCAACGTGACTTAAAATTGCCTCTTTGTAAACACTTTATTTATTGGATTACCTTTCGCTCACTTTCAAAACCATCCTATGTAGGACTCAAGTTTCTTACAATTGCTATGAAATTGACAGATATGTGTTTTTGGTTAAATGATACTGGAAACTAAATCAATATGACCTAAATACATATAGTGGTTTTGATTTTGTTTTTCATATCCTTGATATTGATCTTATTTTAATTTGTAGGGACTACTGATTTTCTGTATAATTATCAATTCCTATATTCCTTTGCTGAAACATTTTTTTTTGAAAATGTACAATGTATGACCTGTGTTAGTCTGGAACTCAAAAAGAATGCTAACTAGATGACGTTCTTCCCTCCATATCGTAGGAGGCACAAAAAGTCAAAAAAGGAATACGGGTTCATTGATGCTAGTATAAGTCCCGAATGAGATATTTTTTTGTGTCCAAGGTTCTGTCCACCTCAAAAGGAATTAAAGGACATCAATGTATATGTCAGTAGTTACTATCTAAACATAACCAACATTGTCACAATAACTTTTTGGTAAAATGCAGGTTCAATGTATTCATGAATAACTAACTCCCAATTGTAAAGATGGACCCCAAACCTCTGACTACTTTATAAGGGATTATGGTCATGATGTATGATGTCAATGTACGTAAATTCTTTTTTGACAATTGGTATTTATTATCTTTTAAACATTTTAATCCAAGTAGGGAGATTTATGTTTATGACTATAATGAAAGATTATTATAGGGATCACTAAAACCAATAAAATATTTTAAAATATCACCAAAAATATAATAACTAAATCCTTTTTTGACATAGAACTTACCGGAAAGCAGTTTCTAGTAGTGACTATTATGTCAGATAGAACTTTCCAGAAAGAAAGCACTAAGTATTTAGTACTGACTTTCAACAAAGACAGACATAGAGTTAATTAAGCCACATACTCGGGAGGAAATGAGAAAGAAATGCAAATAGGCAGGGGCCAATTAAGGCGCGTTCGCGTGGCGCGACGCCCTGTCTCCGATCAGCTGTCGCCTCCGCTTAATTAACATTGCTACTTAAATCGGAGGACACGGTTTAGGGTGGCTGCAGATGTCGCGGTTGCCAAATTAATATAGTATGATAGGATTTTTGGTTTGGTTCGTGGACTTTAATATAATTTAAATGCTATCTGAATTTTTGTTACATACATCACGGCCATTTACCTTAAAAGAAGTAGGTAGAGATTACAGATCCCCATCTGTCCCGATCCTGATAAACCGCTTTCGCTTCATTGATACTCATACACCTCGGCGACTATAACTAATGTTGTCTATTTGTTATTAGGGCTAAAATTAATAATTAAGTAAAAAAATACTCCTACTTTTTAATACCAAAAGGTTCTCTTTACTTGATGACTTTAATTAATAGTTATTTATATTACACAAACTCACACATGCTCACATAATTCAATAGCATTCGGGGCAGACAGGAGACCGGAGGTTAAATATTTCACCTAATAAATTATCGATTCAAACGGATTCAAACCTAGCTCCTTAATCGATTCAAACGTTACACAGTACGTACTTTACTTACTATCCTCCATACAACTATCAAGCGACATTAATAAAGTTTGTAATGTATTCCCGCGAAGTATGCACTCGCCCTTAACCCCGTAAGTAGTCTCGTGTCGTCTTAAAAACCGTTGTAGTGTCGCGTGTGGCGAAGCATGTGTCTCGTCCAATTAATTTCACGGAAAAGTCCAAAATGAGAAAAGGGATTAAGGAACGTCCATTTTGATTTGTTTTTTGTACCTCTTTGTCATTGGTGTCGTGTAATTTTGAGTTAACGTAAATCGGTAAAGTGGTGAAAAAGTAATTATACAAACGTGCTTATCAAAGACATAAATTAAGGACTAAATAACTGTCTTTCTTCCCGAGGTGGTATAGGAGGCAATTCAGGAACTAGATTAATATGAATTCATTGGGTGATGTAATAGGAATCTGTCACGAATATTCTAGATCAATGCCATAATTGTGATCCCTTTAGTAATGCAAATATACCTACGATACTAGTTATGTCAAGGTATAGATAGAAATGCTTAAGATTACCTAGGATATGAACTGTCTTAAACACTTCCGAGGTTCTGTCAACTTCGACAGCGAAATTACATGAGAATGCATGTACGTATTAACGTCAAGAACTGTCAATTGAACGTCACTTAATAAAGCTGCACTCACACCCACCTTGTTCCCGAGCGTGCCAATCGCGCATGTATCTGTCTACCGGAATCGTGTTTTCGTGGATCAAGCTATACCTAGACTTAGGTTAGTGCTTAGAGAAAGTCCTAGACTAATTGGTGCGTTAGTGCTTGTTCATTTAGCCAACTTGATAAGACACGGCAAGGGAAAATGAAGTTTACAAGCGTGGTGTTGGTAATTAGAATGTGTTTAGTGTATGTGGTTATGTAGAGGTCTATAGATGTAGCTTAGATATGTATGTAGAAGTTAGAAAGCTTCTTTTCCGTATACCGTAAGAGATTTAATGAAGAATGAATTTATGCTTGAATGTTCCTTTGTAATTTAATACTTCATATATTGTTTATTACAATGTTTCTATAAATTTTCATATTGGAGCCTTTTAAAAAGGCCTCTTCTTTATCATATCGCAGATAAAACAAAAGAATCCTATTAGTATCACCACATATAATTAGAGTAGTATGTATATTAGTACTTATAAGTATCATAGATGTCCTGGCTTTAGTATGGTATATCGGTGACAGATTTCTAGGCTCTTGTTTAATTGTAGAATTGATTCCGTTTATACAAATGAAATCTTTAAATGTTACTTGGGGATAGGTAAAAATTATGAATAATTAGCTACCACATTAATTACTAAAGCCAAATTACATACCGTACAGAATACGTAGGAGCTCTTAACTTTCCAGTGTGAGCATATCTATATATTAGACTATACATTAACCCACTGAAAACTGCTCACTGGTACTTTCTGGCCCAAATCAAGGGCAAATCTACCACTAGCCGCATCTAGGATTGTAAATCTGTGACTTTAGTTATAAACTTGTCAAGGGGACATATTTATCTATGAAATGCGACATGGTATGCTCAGCTGAAGAATGAATATCACATAAAACGGATAATATTGGATGGGCCGACATCATAAATGTACTATTAACATTGCTTTATGGTTTTCTAACGGGGTTATAGAAATTCCTAGTTTTCCATTTCGCGATCTGTGAAACGGTAGGTTAGGTAGGCCTTTTGAATATTGTCCAGAAATTGTATTCTACGTTAATATTATGATATATCCAAGACTGGAATAGACTGGGAGCATCCAATATAGTTGCGGTACTGCTTGCCTATCATATGGTTAATAAAACTAAAGGATTACAGAAATAAAAAAAAAACATTTTTTTATCTTTTATAGCCTGCGTTTATTCATAGATACAATATAAAGTTGAGGACTATCTCAGACACACTATTTACACACACACTTTTTCTTCTTTCACACACAATTAAAAATGTTAATTGAGTGTGAAAGAAGAAAAAGTGTGTGTGAAAATTATAAAATCGTGATGATGAAAATCTCGTATATTTTGGGTTAATAATACATGAATGCTTACAATACCAAAAAATATTAATAAATACCTTTGCTTTGGGAAATACCTTTACGTATGGATCTTATATGTATAAATTATATCATACAAACGCAGACCCGATCAAAACCTCAACAGAATGACAAAACCTCTCGTACTAGATGGGCGAAGCCTGGATTCCATAATAGTATTATAATAATAAAAGGTTTTAAAACTACCAATATCTAAATATATCCTTACAGAGTATCCTCATAGTTATATCCTCCCTCTCGAACAATATAACCGTGAATGTATGATTTAAGACTGGTGAAAAACCGGTCCCCATTTCACTTTAATTGTTAGGAAGACATTTTTATCGATTGTGTAACTGTTGCGGAGAAAGCAATAATTGTATAATTGTAGGAAACAAATTGACCATGAACAATTAAACTCTACTGATTCAATACACTCATACTCTGGTAAATATAACGCCAATTATCTACCTTTCTTGGCATCATAGGACATGTCACTGTTATTCCAGTGTATGGAATAATAGTGTTATTTATGCTAATAACAACAAACGTATATTGCATATGAGGTTCTGTCTATCTCGAAAAGGTTTGAAGGATGTAAACTGAACATTTACTTACACAACTACTACAACTTACATACAAGTTTAATGTTGTTCCTAGAGTAAATAAGGACGTAAATAGAATGCTAATAAGCTGTCTTTCTTCTTAATACAATATTATAAAATATTTTCAAATTTTCCTTTTCTTTGTTTCAGCTGTGGTGGTCAGATACTTGACCAGGAGGTACATTGGAGAATACAGTTCAGAAGGAGGTAGGTACATTTATATACTCATAAAGTAACGTCCTTGTATTCCTCACGGGGTCGACAGAATGTTTTAACGTTAGTATCGGAATTGTAATGGCATTCTTAAAGATTTATGTTGACGAGGATGGTAATGGGCTAGCAAACTGTCGTATAAATCAATTAATTTCATTTATCACTAGTCCCTTAATAGCCTCTTACGAAATGTCGAGAAGAACGGCACCTACTTAACATTATCTTAAACCCTAGCTAGCTACAGTGCTCACTAGTACGAGAATATGTATGATTACAAATTGCTACATATCCTAATAGTACCTATGTAGTCTCAGTCGATTCATACGACATGCCGAGAAGAATGGCAACTACTTAGCATCATATTCACGTGTCAAGCAAACACGCATTCACTTGTACTTTTTAATGAACATGTTACGACAAACTAAGAACAGTTTTAATTACATAATTTAAAACAGATGATCTATTAATTTTGACAAAGTGTAGCTAACTTTCCCCTGTCATCTCATACGAGTTGATTAATCTATCGTCTGCTTAGTTGGTCACTGAATTCGGTCGGTCATTGACACACATAGACGCAGGTTTTTTATTTATTTACATTCGAGAATACATATATGTATGGTCTAGTATAATATACGAGTATAGGCGAAACGTAAACCAGCAAAGGTAATAAATATTTTGTTTATAAAATATACGTGATAAATTCCGTTTTCTCGTAAAAAGATTAAAAATAAAATAGAGTATTCTTATATCTGTGATATGGTAAAAGGAAAATAATGTGGTTGGGTATTAAATATAATGTAATTGGGTGTCTTTTTACCGTCTTATCTAAGAGATATAGATAGGATAACTTTGCTTGTAATTTGAATAATTAAAAATAAATATACTCGTTGGTTAACAAAAAAAGTCCTGTACCTACTGTCCCAAAAAATCAATAGATTCAACTTTCATTCCTACGTTTCGCGGGTAAGATTCGCCACCTGTCACGTTGAGTTTATACTACTTTGGTGAAATTTAGGCTTTGAGTAGCCTGTGACTAAGCTAGTTGACTAACAGGTGCCATGAGAGTTTTGAGTCTCGAAAAACTGTCTACTCTAGCCTTAAACCTAGTTAACTAACAGGTATGCCATGTATGTTTTGAGTCTTCAAAGGCTATTTGGCCACAAAGGTTAACAAACGTGAAGCGTATAATGCATGTATGTACGTGAATCATAAGCTCACAAACTCTCAGTTTCACACAGTGAGTGGTTGCCAAGCCCTGGCAATGCTACTTGGTTATATTGGGATATTGGCAACCGAATACCCATTCTTGCCAAGTACGAGTACAGAGTAATACTAATGGCGCCATACCTTGCGTGTTGTTATGATCGATACAGGGATACGCATCTGGTTTCGTCTATCGGAATTATGATCAGGGAACCTTATGCAATATTCGCACATACGAGCAATACATACATGAGTTATGCCTAAGAAATGTAGTCAGGGGTTCATGTGTACATCCTAATTGTGAATCAGTTCACACAATCAAAGCCCACGCTTCCCCAGTAATGAGTTTAACAAGTTTATTGTGGAAATGGTACACAATATTATCTTGGGACAGCTTTCGAATGGGACGAGGGAATTTGGAATCTTTGGTTTCAAGTCCTTGAACCTTAGACATGCTCATCCTATGTCATAATATTATAGACATACATATTATGTGTATGTTTGTAATATGGCACGAGTTGTGTAAATATCACCTATGGATTCTCAATAATCCCTTTATAGATTTATGTTCTGACCAAAATCTGTTTGCAGATTTCCTGTACCAACATCGCATCACGATCGACGGAGTGGCGTCGGAAGTCGAAATACTGGACACGTGTAACTGTGCCGTAAGTAGCTACACATAATCACGTCTTTCTATCCCTTATGGTATGAATAAAACTTTTGAGACATATCATCTCCTCGCTTAACTATAGCATTGCGTAATATTGGAGTTGATATAGAACTTTGATCACACGCAGAATGTCCAAAAAAAACCACATACATCTATACTTTACTACCTACTTATTAAAGTAGTAGTAAAGGGGGTTCTGAATAGCTCTATGTCCATTATTGTGGAGTAGGACATATATAGAATCTCCTTTAATAAGAAAAGCAATAACTTCTTTTATATTGCTTATAAATGTGGACACATATTACCATTTGTCTTATTGAGTATTGTCTATCTGGTCAACACGTGGGTTTAATGTGGCCACAGAATTACTACTTTAGCATTAGCAGAAGGGTTGTACATGAAAGCGTTGACCAATTACCATTCCTTCGCATCCATCATACAATAACCTCTACCACCCTTACAGAAACACGGCTGCCTAGCAGAGCACCTCCGTTGGGGCGACGCCTTCACCGTGGTCTACTCGGTGTGCGACCGAAGGTCCTTCTTCGCTGCAGCTGAACTCCTGGCGCTGTTAGAACGCACCAGGCTGCCAGGGTGTACTGCTGTCACGCTGCTCGGGAACAAGACTGATTTGGAACATGCTAGGTGAGGCTTACTAAAGAAATATATATGATGGGATAGGTTAGATTTACCAAGAACTTAACAGGGTCTACATAAGTTTCACGGTGGACTTGAGTGTCCAAGGTCTGTTAAGTTATAGCTTAGGTTTGAACTGTACTAGTGACCATTGTGAAAGGTCAGACTATTGCTATGGCTATTGCCGTTTAGAGATGATTATCTTAACTATTTAGAAATCTAAATATAACGTGATAAACACAATTTAAATTTAAATGAATCATTGCATTGGGTCTACTGTGTTTTTTTTACTTATCCTCAACAATAACGAAGCTCAAGCCCTTGTTACCGGACAGAAGTTCAATTTTCACATTTGTAATTAAGTTTTCAACAAACATATCGCTGACATTCGTATATTAATCTATCCATATCGTCCACAGAGTAGTAAACGCTGAAGAAGGGCAGGAGTTGTCTCTGAGGTTCGGCTGCCAGTTCTACGAAGTCTCAGCTGCGGAATCCTGTGCTGGTGCTACCCTGGCCTTCCACGCCCTTTTGAGGGAGGCTAAGGCACTGGCCATGCTACTACCTTCGCCTAAACGGAAGCTTACTGGGTATTCTATGTCTAAGGTAGGTTTCTATGAATTTAAATCTAGAAGTTTATATTAGATATAAATATTACAGTGTGTATGAGTGTCAATAAAGCGAAAGTGGTCTGTCAGGATCGGCACAAATGGGAATCTGTGATCTTTGCCTACAGAGAGACGTTTATAGTCGTTTTTGTAAGGTTAGTTATTCTCAGGTTTGTGTTTCTATTCGATTAACGATCAGTTTTGCTTACCTATTATACATTTATTGTTGCATAGGGAAAAGGTTGTGTCGTGTAGTATGTATTGCTACGTTGAAATGAAGTTTTTGTTATTACCTACTGTTAGGTCAAGAAAAGCGTGAATTTATTTGTATGTATTTAGATATAAACGTACGTTAATAATCCCCAAAGTAAGGAACAATTCGGAACAAAATGTCCTCAAGAATTTTTGGAAACATTTGTTCAACTACAAACAAACAAAAACGGCTAGCTTATCGCCTTGAATTATCTAAGAAACACCGTCCCTTAATCACTTTAGATTCTAGAATTCTAGAATCTTCAAGGTCCAAACTACTAAGGTATAGTTAGTATAATAGTTTATAAATATTGCACGCAAGCTGTATGTACTAATTATTAAAAGAAACGTGACCTAAGCATTTCTGGTAACGCAATGTTTGGTCTAGAATTCTAAGTAAAAGTACTAAGAGGTTGTTTATAACTCAGGTAGGCTTAGGTTTGTAAAATGATATAGTATTAATAGTTAAGTATTGCATGTATAATACCCAAACCAGTAGTCAAATGTATAGGATAATTTATATTACGGATGATTGTTAAAATAACAATAAAAAGAAAGATTTCGACTAGTCAAAGATCATAGCTATAATGATCAATCAATTGATCAATCAGCCTATACTAGTCCACTGCTGGACGTAGGCCTCACTAAGGGTACGCCACAAAACACGATCAATCGTGGCCTTTATCCAGCCACTACCAGCAGCCTTCTTAAGGTCATCGGTCACTACGCTATAATGATAGTCAATTAATTTCTGAATACGTAATACTCTTAACGAGATCAAAGGCAAGTTTCATATATCTATGATTTTTCCTTACAATAAATAAGTGTAATTTCTAATTCTATTACCCTATATACGTCGATTGCGAACCATTCTTTAACCAACCATTTGGCTTATAAAAGTCTACCTATCGTACATCTTTAATTCTGTCTAAGCCTTCGAAGTAAACTTAATACATTTTCTCTTTACAGGTACTAGGTTCGATCCTCGGTCTGAGCAATAAGAACGTGAGAAAAAAGCGGCCGTCCCTCAGTATATGATAGGTGAAGGGAACTGAGTTTGGAAGTTAACCCGTGAAGGTACTATCTGTTTAAAATTACAGAACCTTTGTATAGAAACCGTCGCTTTTCGAAGCTTTATGGGGCTGTGTCAGAAAATACATACACAATATGTCAGAATTGTGTCAGAACATTTCCGTCTGTTCTAGAATATTGCTCTAGTAGTGATAATTCCGGAAGTGTGTATTTACTTTTAAAAGTATGTAAGTTTTTCGTAATGTTGCCACAGAGATTATTTTATTTTTAATGTGTAGCTAGATATGTTCAGTTTTAGTGTTTAAGTTGAATAATGTAATTGTTTATTTTATACAACATATTAAATTATATTATTGTATTTGTTTCTTTGTTATATACATTTTTAAACAATTTATTTTTAATCTCCGTACTACATTTTTTATATAAGCGATAATCGTATATTCATATATAATACGTAACAGTTATTATTCTAGTTATTTAAAAAAATAGGAATATTAACAGACATTAATTTAAAACTGAACTTGATCTCAATTGGAAAACGTGTTTACACAAAATTATCAAAATTGTTATTTAAAATGCCTTAAAATGTCTCTACTTACACAACCTAATGTAAATATGTAATTTTTTGTAAATATTAATTAGTTTCTAAACAACATATGAGAAATGACATTCTCTTGGTTCATTTAATAAGTTTTTGTATAACAGTGACGGAATTGAAAAGATACTAGTTAGTTATCCCTTGCTCAATATGTATCCTCGTGAGATCGTGATTGTTTTAGATGATACGAGTGATTGATTGAAAGAATAATTTTTGTGACATTATCTATTCTCTTTTTGTATTCCACCCGTTACATGCCGTTATATCTTTGTTGTAATGATACTTAAAATTTATTCATGTTAACTTTACGATTATTTTTAGTATTCAAACTTTATAAATACCTATTTATTACTTACGAATTGAATGAAGCTGCTCTTACGAAATGTATTTCGTAAAGAATGTCTGTCTACCTGCGATAAAATGTTTCTTTCGTCACCTTTATAAAAATATTCTGTAATAAACGAATGACATTTTCACAATAAAATCGAACCGCATAATTCAACTGTTTTATTTCAAAGTTGCGCAACGCTGTACATGGCAGATAAACCGTTGGAGAGAAATCTAGGAATGGAGTAACAACGAAAAACAGGTGGGTATTCACTTGTTGTGCAACGTTGCCACACTCGATAGCTAAATCGGACATGTTGTGCCAACGTTACAAGCAGACTGGTTACAATATTGACTTATATTTCGAAAATAATGCACCTACTTAAATACATTTTGTAATACTATTGTTCACCTTAGCAGCGATTACTCTAAAATAAACATAACAAGCTTCACGGCTTAACCGGAGTAGACAGAAGATTAGGGAATATTTGAATCCTTTGTTTCATCAAAAAATGTTATAAATGGTGGAGGAAGTCACATTAAACACATATCAACTCAACACAAACACGTAAAACTCATAAACATAGATGAACCATAGAAAAGAACCTAGAACTATTGGTTTGTAAGAAATAGAATATGTAGTCGCCGTGTCTATATAAGTATCTCTTGCGAATCTAGGATTTCAATAGACTGGGCAATTATGTCGTAAGAACTGATAACAAGATGTGACACAATACTTTTTCTTTGACTACCTGTCATCAATTTACTAAATTAATCTACTTTAACCTTAATTTACATGCCAAAAGCGACAAAGATCAATAAAGGCCTTCCCACACCTTGGAACATATCTGACGCAATACTCAAAAGTATTCCAACAATGCAACACTACCGAATCAAAAAGAAATTTATAATTAGCATAATCACCAAAAATTTATAGTACTTTCTTTATTTGCATTACGAAAGTGAATTATAGTTTTCGCAACGCTTTTATTATACAAGAAAGTTGATTATGTTCTCGTGCTAGTTTGGGACTCGCCTCTTTAGAGACAATTCCATTCTGGGATAGCACGTTTTTACGCAATGGGTCACCAATCCAAGAATGGTCAAAATCCAACGTTGCTTTACAAAGCCATAGTTTCAAAGGAAATAAAATTTTAATGGCTATGGCTAATTATGTATTAAGTATAGCCGTAGCATGAATACTCAACTAAGAATCCCAATATTTATGCTAAAAAGTGACCTAGGAAATATTACATATCCGAGGTGCTGTCCACCCCGAAATAATGTGATATGATCAATATATAATATCAGAGGGGACTGAAGCAAGTAAATATGCATTTTTATGTATTTATGTCTTGAGATATTAATTTTCCTATGGACATAGTTACATACACATACATTCACGTCCTTTAATTCCTTTCGGGGTGAACAGAACTTCGGAGAACATTTGACAGATTGCTAGGCTATCGCCCAAAAGATTTACCCTTTTTCCCCTAGTCGCCTCCTAAGACATACCGGGAAGAACGGTAGCTAGTTAGCTTTCTTTTTACGTCCCAGAGCACAGGTAAATTTTCCTATATCAAGAGGTAGTTAAGTGTAAGAATAAGTTTATGTATCTACGTTTTTTCCCATACCGATACAACTTTCGATTATAGCTATAAAAATGATCATTAAACCACTGATTATAACTACTTGATCCGATCTTGAACTTGTATGTAATTATAAAGGCATATTAAGCGACACTTTTCTATGGAAAAGTTGTTTTTATACTCATATGTTAGTGAAAGTGTCATATTAGAATTACTAGTGCATAATTAAAATCCAGACCTCAAGATATCACTTAGTCGTCTATGGTTCGTCAACAAAGTCAGTAGCTCAGTGAAAGTTGAAAATACAAATAACTATTTTCGGCTGAATATTTAATCAATTGTGATGCCAAACTGGCTGAATATGTTTGCTTCGGGATTATATTTGGATCCTCAACTGTAATGAATCGAAGAACAAGGAAGAGCAGAATTGCAGCTTCGATATCGTTTTTCTTCGGTTGTAGCGGCTGGCGGCGTTGGTATAACCATGGCAACTGAATAACAAGTGCAAACGCCATAGCATCAGTGTTTGTACTTCAGCCGCCATAACCTTAGTGATGAATGGAAAATTAAAGAATAAAATAAAAGATATCACCCGAAATGCTGGTTTGGAACCTAAGTTTGGAACCTAATCAGCTGCCTTAATCTTAGTAATCCGTAAATGCTAAGTAGCTTGAGCATGTACCAAAGGAAATGCTTCATTAATTTCTATGTACCTACATTTTCGTAATAAAATACATTTATCAAATGCGTCGAACGGTGAGGGTAAACATCGTAAGGAAACCTACTTGTTCCCCGAACAGGTAATAGTTTGTGATAGTAAATGGTGACCTGGATTACCACCTGTCACATTGAGTACTGACTAACTTCTCAACACGTGGGTTCGGGTTGGCCATAGAATTACTACCTTCGCGATTGCGCAGATGGACACCTGAACCTCTATCTACCCCGCTAAGGTTAATGGTCGTGAATGCGTTTGTCTTTTTTTAGCTACCGTTCATCCGGGCATGACGTAAAAAATATTGCATTTCATTTAGATACGTCGTAAGAGGTGACGTAAGAGGTCGAAGATTAGGGATAAATTGAATCTATTTGGCGATGGCCTAGCAACACCATGACCACTCCGATAGGTTTACTAAACGTGACATGATATATCCAAGGATCTATCCACCCCGAAAGGGAATAAACCGTGAATATAGTATATGTATGTAAAATCACTAATATTCCTAAATTTCCTACATAGTTGTACAAGTTAAATGTGACGAGAGCTTTTAGAACCCTTTGTTCTGTCCACCTCCGGGGATTTATGGATGCCTCCGAACCTGAACCCGGGACCTTTCGGGTTTGCCAGCTCTTCGCTCCACCGAGGCCTTAGAAACAATGGCTTCATACAAAATGCATGTACAATATGTAAAATAACAAACTTTCTCACGCTTACGTTTATTTAGGTAACAGTCCTGAACCTGGGACTTAAAGAATGCTAACTAGCTGCCGTTCTTCCCGGCATGAGAGGCGAATAAGGGACTAGAGGTTAATGGAATCTATTTGGATGGACTAGCAACCTGTCAGCAAAGTTCTGTATGACATAACAAACCCAATATTAATGCTAAGTGACTAAGGAGATATTATCGTGTCTCTGAGGGTCTGTCCACTCCAAAAGTGAATAAAGGACGTGAATGTATATGCAGACTCTATTTAACTTAGATTTGTTCTAGAATGGGTCATACTGTTAACTGTTTTTTTCCAACATTTATAAATCTTTGATTCGTGATCTCTGCCTACCCCTCTACAGCGAATCAGGAGTGATGTGTATGTATTTAGAAAAGGTAAATACTAAATAGATTTATAGGGTGATAGTGTAGTACTATATGCATGTTAAAAACTTAAAAAAAAACAAACTCATCCACTACCAGTAAAACTGCGCGGTAGTCGGAGATGCGAATATCCATCTCCGCAAGTAAAGTTAAAGGTAGCCACGGAGATTTTATGTGTCCAAAAACTATGGTCTTACAGGTGCGTTAATATCTGACTACCTCATACATACATACATACGCTTCACGACTTGTGTATACATTGAGGCGGGGTATTCAGAGGCTTGAGTGCCCATCTCCAAAATATCAAAGGCAAGTTAGGTATGCGTCACTCAAAGACCGCGTTTCACTATATAGACAGCACCCAACGTGATAGTAAACCGTATCGCCGTATATAGGCACTGTCTATTGCCTATTCCGAGAGATAGGTATGTTTCCTCACGATGTTTTCCCTCACCATTAGCGACTGTAAATTATGTACGTAAAAGAAAAACACATATTTTATTTATTTCATACTTTTCTGCTTACATCCTAAAGAATTACAGTCGTGAACACATTTAAGTGCATTAAATCTGTATCTCCTTGCACCCACATCCATTTACATATTATAAATAAAATTACAAATCTTCGTTATGCAACTCACATTTCAAATTATTAACTAATCGGTTTACGATAACCGTTATCGACTTATTTCCATAACAAAGGCATTTACGAATGTATTTAGTTCTTGCCGAGTGTATATGAAGAGGTGTATGTATGGCAATGAAGCGAAATTAGTTCGCCAGGAGTGGGATATATAAGGATGCTAATTCTCTACATATCTCTCTGTAGAGAGATGGGCATGATGTGCATGTATGTAATGTAATTAGCTGATTTCGTCACGATATGTCGTAAGTAACTAGGATTTTAAAAAACACTTGGTTCTATACACTACGTTCTAGGGTGTACAGAACCTCGGAGATTTAAAATCTGTGGTCACTTTTAACATTCATATTGGGGTTATAACGACATGAAAGATATTAAGGAATATTGGCGATGTAGTATTATCTATACTTTTATGGAATCTATAGGGCAAGGGGCTAGCAACCTATCACCAATGTATCACGACCCGATACCAATGTTTAAAGTGACCTAAAATATTTTATGTCTTTATGATTCTATTCCCCCTATATCAGTCCTGCTTGCAGGGACGTAAAAAGAATGTTAACTAGCTGTCGTTGTTTCCGCCATGTCATAGGAGGCGACCAAGGGGTCACTGGAATCTATTGGGCGATGTACTAGCCACCTGTCACCAATGTTTCATGTTATTGGCATTACAATCCCGATGCTTATATTATGAGATACAAAGGAAAAGTTATGTCTCCAAGGTTCTGTTCACCCCGTGTAAATAGCATGTATTTTGAACCTAAGCTTACAAGGTTCGATGCTCGTGCAGTGTCCTAGTTTTTGTTCGCAAAAAGTTGGTCACCAAGAGGTTATTGGTCTTCACGCTTACGTAATCGCAGAGAGGTAACAGTCATTTGTCGCCCGTCAACCTAACCCAAAATGCCTAAGTGCCAATTTGTTACTGGCAACCCAGATTTTTTTTCAATGTGGTAACACTTAAGTGACAATTCTTGAAGGATCTTGATCGGTTAAAATGATGTTCCAGGTTCATACTTGTATATTCATGTCCTTTAAATTTTTATTATTTCTGGGACGTAAATATATATAAACCTAAGTAGCTGCCGTTCATTCTGTCATGCTATGAGGTGACTAAGGGACATGGAATCATTTGAAAATGTTAGGCGATGGGCTGGCAACCTGTCACCAATGGTCCATATGTCATCAGGCCCTCAATATTTAGTAAAAAGTGACCTAGGTAATATGCTGTTGTGATATTATATCATTTAATAAATTGTGGTGTTTCAGTAAAGGATTATTATTATGATATTTTCAAGATTCTGCCCACCCCGTATGCATATGTTTCCCTTAGATGCCTACTAAGATATGCCGGGATGAACGGCAGCTAGTTACATACGTTTTCACGTTCATTAATCCCTTTCGGGGTTGACAGTACCTTGGTCACATGAAAACATCTCATCGGTCACTTATTAGCATAAATATTGGGATTGTCATATGACATAATAATATGATAGCCGTGTGGCGGCGCCTTTAGAATAAAGCTGTATTTTCGTAACAGCCTGCCACCCCATCTCTTCCCGTGGGTGTCGTAAAAAGCGACTAAGAGACTTTAAACTGCACACAACTTTGCAATGATAATAAGTTCCTCATAACGGCGACATGGTTCACCACCTGTCACGTTGGGTACTAATTGTTTGGTGAACTGTGGGCTTTGGGTGACTGCTTACTACCGATGTGTTGGTGTTGGTCACTCACGCCTCTGGCAACCCCATAAGGGACAACAGTCGTGAGTGTGTGTGTATGTATGTCATATGAAACGTTGGTGACAGATTACTAGCCTATCGACCAATGGATTCCAGTTACCTACAGTCACTTCTTACAACACGAAGATCGGCAGCTAGTTAGCATTGGCAAGGAACGTGTATAACCGATTGCAACATTAGTAAATGCAATATTTGCTTTAACTAATAGTTTAATAGCTCACATAAAGACTGACAAACAAAAGTAACTATTAACACTTGGCGAAAGTTAAGAAAGCACTAAACTTATATTGGGAGAAAGTATATGGAGATGTCTTTATGTTCACGTCCTTTTCTCTAGTTAAGTTAGAGATATACATACATACACAAGGAGCGTAAGTAAATTATGAAGCATATGTCTATATAATATATGTATGTACATATCCACTGTTGCCGAAACGATGTTGACTACCTATTACTAAGACGCGATCCTCTGAACACCCCGCTAGAGAGTATGGCCGTAAAGATGTGTATTTTTAATCAACATACATATACATTACGCCTGATTCCTTGTAGAGGGGAAGGCAGAGATCACGGATCCCCATTTGTCCCGATCCTGACAGACCACTTTCGCTTCATTGACACTCATACACACTTTGCGGTTATAGGTACTTCTAACGTCACCCTTTTTCAAAATATCGTCTATCTGACTGTTATATATCGGGCAATAAGGGCCGGCAATATATATATTTACATACATATATTCACGTATATTCCCTAAGGGATATCGATAGCCACCTGGAACGGGTGATAAATCTCCCTTGTTTCACTCACACATTAATTAACCTTCTCATACGAATTTTGACGACTTCCGTGGCGCGATCGGTTAAACACGTGAACGCTACTCGTGAGGTCCCGGGTTTGATTCCCGGTGGATGCAGAGTTAAGAATTACGCTTTTCTTCTGCATTCCAGTCTGGTTGTTGATTATATGCTATATATGTATTTATCTATATATAATAAGTTATACTTCTTAAATGTAGGTTGATATGGATTTATCTGTATATATTTTTTAAATATACGTGAACTAGTACCTTTAACACAAGTCTCAAATGAACTTACAAAGGGGCTAGTTCAATTTGTGTTATAGTGTCTCAATTATTATTATTATTAAACATGCTCTTCTATTCTGGAGAAGAATGTTTTCAATTTGAGAAGAATATTTGGGATAGAAAAAACCTTGAAAATATGTTCACTAGACTACCCTATGGTATTAATATAGTATGCCATTCATATTCAATATTGGTAAGGGGTTGCTAGCCTATCACCCAGTAGACGACATATGTCCTAGCTTGAGTTCAATTGTTGGGGTGCACAGAACCTTGGATACATTATATATAAATCAGTGTTATATTTTTTAGTCATATAATTGTATGTCATGATATTCTGGGACGTAATAAGAATGCTAACTAGCTGCCGTTCTGCCCCGTCTGTCATAGAAGTCCGCAAATGAAATCGATTGGGCGATGGGTTAACAACCTGTCATCAATATGCCGTGACATCACGTCCCTAATGCTAAAAAGTGACTTAGATGAGATTAGCAAAAAACTAATTAATTAAATAACACGTATTTTTTTATTGTATCAATCAATCAATCAACCTACACTAGTCCACTGCTGGACGTAGGCCTCCCCAAGGGTACGCCACAAAACACTATCATTCATGGCCCTCATCCAGCCACTACCAGTGACCTAGTCATTAAATCTAGGTATGTGAATCCTACTCATGATAAAAATATAGGGCTCAGCCCTTTCTTATGGATTAGTGTATTAATACTATAAATTAATGGTTTGTGTTTGTACTGCATACTTCTTAGTTTATAGTTAATACATATTATGTACAATTTTAAATGAATAAATATATCATTATTATTTGTCAACGGTTCTGTCTATTCCGAAAGGGATTAAATACCTAATTATACTAGCGTAGTATGGGCTGTACTCAGCATATACATTCGATGTTAGTAGGTTAACTAAATTCCACATTGCATTATGGTTGTTATTTAGATAAATATTTGTAGTATTACTACGTTAAAATAAGGATTAAAATATGGCCAAGCTTTAAAAGAATTTCGTTTTCATGTCGATGACGAAACCGAAGAATAATTATAACAGAAACTCGCATTGCTATGTACGAAAACATGTTATCGCACGAATCGATTTAATCACAATCGTTTACAGACAATCGGTACGGACATGACGATTTCGAAAAGAAATGCCTCAAGTTCACAAATCTTGATAACTTAAGGCGGTGCCGACGTTTGTTCAGACTATTTAATAATTAACTTAATGATGGAAATAAAATAGGAAATAACACAAATAAAAATGTTATATGAAACTTAAAGAATTATGTACTAACTTCATACATATATAATGCATTTTCGTCCCGTAATCCATTTAAGGGTAGATAGAATCCCGGAGAATCTCCTCTTTTATTTTTAGCATACATTTTGATAACAGGTTGCTAGTGAATAGGTAGATTCTTGCACTAGTCTTACAAAATTCTATTTCGATGAAAGAATACTTTTTAATTGAACACAAAATTTTCTATAAACTTTAAAAATATGTAAATACTATCGGATCACCCAACAGCCACCAACTTCAATGCCTTTCATAGGCCACATCAAAATAATATAAGTATAACCCGCGTCACACTCAGTGGTGAGAATGTCGGCATTTAAAAATAAAATATACTTTTTTCTTGTCTCTCTAGATTCTCTTCTGTTTTTATTACTCACATGTTCTACCATAATATTCAATATAAGCAACACTAAAATTAACGTTTAAACCTCATCAGCGCCTTAAGAGGAGAAATGCGTTGCGTAAGGACGGGTGTAAGCAGGCAGAAATCGATACGTTATCGATAATATCGTCGCACGCGGAATGCATGCTGTCACGGGCCTTACGCAACACTCATTTGTAACAATGCGAACATCGCAGCTCTTACGCAAAGGCCTTCTAGATTAATGAGTAAGGGACGTGATTAGAATGCTAACTGGATGCGTTTCTTATGCATTTTACCTTACTGGGACATGTCAGTGATATGTAAGTGATATCTCAATGTTACGGTTCGTGTTAAGGTTTCGTATTAATCATCTCAACCTTGAAGGTTATGATTAAGGTGACAAAATCGATATGTATTTGAAATCTATTATGGGTTTAGGATTTTTATAAGTTACAAAATATAAACAAAATTTAATTGAAAGTGATAACTGAGATTTCATTTGGAGTGGTTAAAGGTTGACTAATTATTTTAGCTAAATCTCTAAACAACTCTATTTTAATAAGTTACTAGTGGTCTAGTGCCGCTGCCTTATCCCTATTATGAAAAATAGACAGATTTCCTTACAAACCTTATCCTTAGGCACAAGTGATGAATTTCACCATTACGTATCAATAAAATATATACAAAAACGTGATAATACACACTCACATTAAACCCAATACTTCCAAATCATTCAACCACTAAGCCACCAGGCTTAACCCCCTTTATACCTCTTACACAGACCACGATAACTAGTTCCATAATCTTCCGCGACCACAGAGTACAAACTAATCTATCACAGAGATACTTATCTTAGAACAATGACCTCAGCGAAAAGAAAAGTGAAAACAATTAACAGTAAATCACAAATCCGGATCTCACGTAACTCCTTTTCGGTTAATGTGACGCGATGGACTGACAGTGAAAGGGGAAACAGTGTACTAGTAGCTTTATATCGTTTGCATAACTAATTATTAGGGTGAAGCTGGTATTATATACTTAGTCCAGCTACAAAATACGAAAACAGTTAACTTTAGGTAATTTTAAGGCCTTTGATGCAATAAACCGAAAATCGGAAAAATGTAGAACCCACTTTGTTAATAACTGCGGTCGATATATTCACGCCACTACGTCACTAACGGTATAGCCATATCGATCGCCACCGGGATCGATACAGACAAACCTCTCTTGCTTCACTCACACACATTTACCTTCTCAAACATGCTCTTCTGTTCTTCACACTACACATACCCGCTTAGAGAAGTATGTTTTACAATTTGATCTGTATAAGTTCTACGCGGCCTACCCTGTTCAACTCTACCTTCCACTTTGGCTATATAGATTCCTTTTGCAATCCTATTTTCATCCATCCGTTCCATGTGCCCAAACCACCTTAACTCTGACATTAGTCATGTAAACATTAAATCTGTTCTTAATTACTATAGCTTAATATACCAAAAACCATTAAATACCTGAAGTATTTGTCTCTGCCTATCCCGTTGGAGACGTAGTGGCGTGAATATATTTTGTCTTTAATACTAGCTCCGCCCTAATTAAACACTTATATACCAAAAACCATTAAATACTTCATAACGACTCAATGTATTCACTCTCAACCGCATAGTATTACCACATTCGAAAAGAAAGGCACCTATTTTCCCTGATACCAGTCCCAGACTATCTGCGGTCCCTGTTGAATGTTTATTTTATCCGTGGCTAGCCGCCGGGGCTCGCAGATGCTATCTAGTCACGCCCCAGTTCATTGTGGCAGACTATTAAGGCGACTATATACGGACTATGGCTAAATAAATCACGTATTATGATATTTCAATATTACTTCATTTATATGGCACATACATATAATGACATACACAAAAAAGTAAATATTTCAATACACTATCTATTGTATGTTCTTCAATGCTATTTTGGTGAATAATAAGACATGTAATGGTAATAGATAAGCGATATATTTATTAAGGCTGACGTAAGAAATTCTTATACTCGTAACTGCCGAGTATGTGTGCGAAAAGGTATGTATATGGATGTCAGTGAAGTGGAAGTAATTTGTTTGGAGACAAATGGGGATCCGTGATCCTCCTATCTGATCTCACTTTAGGGAAAACGATTCTGATGTTTATATAAGTATATACATTCACGTCCTTCAATCACTTTCAGATGGATAGAACCATGCAGAGTTAGTTTCCTAAGTCACTGTTAGCATGAGTCGTGGTCTTGGGGGGACTAGTATGGTTAATCGAATATAACCTATATATAACTAGCCCTTAGTCACAATTTATTGTCCAAAAAATTCAATTTACTTTACTCTTAATCTTCAACAAAAGACAGAATTCAATGAAACTCCAAACTACTATCAAACAGAATATAAGAATAAATCACGTCTTGATTTATGCATGCAACGTGCCCTTAACGATATAAAAGTCTAAGCTTACAAAAAGTAGATCCGAATGGGCGATGGGCTAGCGAACAAGCTGTAATGGGACCAATAAAAATGCTCATTCACATGTCCACCTTATATTAATGGCATGCGCCTTTAGTTAAAAATAACGTCAATTATTTTTAACATTATGTACCTATGTATCAACAATATTATCGGTTGCAGGATAATTAATAGTTTTTTCATATAATGCACATTTGTAGCAGGAAAGTTAGATTTGCGTATTATGAGTCTTCTCAAATGTAATACTAGTGAACATTTCATGTATAAATATATCGTTGCCGCTCAAAACCATAGTGACGAAATGTTCTTTTTCAATACATAAGTATATTAGACACCTGAACGGCAACACGACAACCAATTATCACGTTGTGCTGTAATTATTATGACTAAAATGAGCAAAAGTAGCCATACATATACTGCATAAGGTATAAGGACACGCAAGGTATCTCTCTAGGCTTTTGTTTGAAAGGTATGTTCATGCCACGTTCGGCAGCAAATCAAATAACGGAGTCATGCCGTACGGAACAAAGCCGGGCATAAATCCACCGACTCTTTACCCCATGACAGCCGGCCGACTTAAATATGTAGTTCGTGATGCACCACTACTCGCTATCTGCTACGATCTATGAAGCCATAACGATACCATAAAACAATATGAATCGATACTATTCGATACTAACTGTTGTTCGATATAAAACAACCACGATCGGTATTAACTTGTTGCTTCTTGGTAATGGGTTTTAGTTGAACGGTTAGGGCTGGGTTCGGTTTTGTGTAACAACATATAATATAACTATAACATCTAATTTACAACTATTATTCCTTTCGGAGTCAATGATTTACGTGTCTATCTCCGCAATAGTGGAGTTGTTTATTTATGTTTATCTATAATTCATACTCACCATATAATCCGCACTTAACATGACAGTTGGTTTTCAACCACTGACTATTGTCTATTCCAAACCAGTATAAAATACCATAAATATTATCCAGTTGAAGTCTTCACTATTTTACTCATACTGTAGTTATAAATTTTAGGTATTAGGTAAATATGTATGTTAAACTAATAGCGCAAATTAAATAGCCTTTTATCCTGGCCCCCTTAGTCGCTGCCAATAAAGAAAGGCAGCTAATTTTTACCTCTTCTCAAGGAACAAATGATCCATTCTTTGCCCAGTTATCTGCCAATCCACTCGTGACATTTCGGTCTCATTCGCCATTATGTTGCGTAAGAGCAATAATGGAATTTCTCGATTCGGCACTCGACCAATTTGATAGCGATGTCCTATTGTTACCGAAAGATCCCTAATCTCACTTTTAACATTATAGTACTTAGCTTACCGGACTATCTGGTGAAAAATGGGTTCAACGTGACAGTTAATTACTATGCAATTCTGAAGATATATTATTATAAGTGATATTAATATAACATTGTGGCGTACATATACAGTAAAGACTGGTTTTCTGAGATGGGCAGATAGCATTGGATATTATTGTATTAAAATGATTTGAAATATATGTATAATTAAAGTTTGTACAAAGTGATGCGATGATAACGGATTACTACACCCAAGTACAACATTTATTAATATAACGTTATGTTCATTTTTTTTATCATTACAGATTGATAAAAGACAAAAATTACAAATTCTTCTCTGCAAGCATAACTTCCGGAATTCTAATAGTTTATTATGACTTTCTAGCAATGATCATACTGTTAAAAAGCTATTTCAAGCCATATAAAATAATTATTATCACTTTCTATGAATTATGTCGTAAAAAATGCATAAATTAATTTAAATAGCCACCATTTTAACCAACATAAGTCATTGACCTCCACAACAAACATATTTTTAGAGGTCAGTGACAAACCCACATTATGATTCAAATTCTCACTTTTACTCAGAAGACAAACGGCCAAGTTCACCACGAGATCCTAATCTCGTTTTCACACGATTTTTATGTCACATTGTCACCAGAGAAAGTGATGAATTATGGATGGGCAGAGAATAACCCGCGAGCGACTGTTATTGAAATGGCATTTCCTTGTATTCGCTTTAAACTTTGAGGAGAATGTAATGTATGGTGTCTTATTGACTTGTAGGAGGTGACTAAGGGAATAGTAATGAAAGTAGTATGTCAGTGGAGTTTGGGAGAGTCTATGGACAATATTCAAAAATAATCTTTCACAATCGGATAGTTATGATAAATGTGATATGCTCTTAAAAACAGATAGTTTTTGTAAAGCATGGCCAAATAAGAGAAGAGGTATTTGTTTTCGTAGTTCTGTTCGCCTGGAAAAGTATTTAAGAGGATATGTAGGCTTGGCTTACCATCTTTGTAACCTGAAAGTTCAAATGAGGGTAGGCACTCAACATCTATCTACCCAGAATGGGTTACACGGTCACTCATACATATTATCTGTAGAAAGGGATAAAATAAAGTGAGTAACTGGTATTATTATATTTTCTCATTGCACTTCCCTGGGACTAGAGTATAATGTAATGTTGCTATATTTGCAGTTGTTATATTATACGACATGACTTTGGAAGTAGTAATGACTATAAACATAGGTTAATTACCATTGACTTAATTTCTTTTTCAAACAACATGATGTATGCACGACTTGAAAAATGTATTAAAATGTTATCATGCCACTTCCGTTCACCCGTTTCAAAATATAGATATACATGTATACCACTTAATGCACGAAAGATAATTAAGTGATTCACAACCTTTTCATTAGTATCTACAAATTCCAAAGGTAATCGAACCCGAAACCTTTAATTTCCGTATCCTGACCAACCACTGTTACTACACAATCACAATATTGCATCTTTCGATTATAAAACCATTAAGGGATCTTACGAAATACTTTCACGCGACTTTCACCGTGTAAATACTATAAATTTTTGCACTTTTTAAATTCCTTAATTGCGGATTGTCACGGTTCGGCATAATTGCGAATTTTTTTATCCTTGTGTACCAATGTTATTATGAAGCAATCGTGTAACTTGTTAATCGGGGACTTTAGATATGTAAACAGCTGACATGATTAATAACTAACGGGACTTGTTTATTTTGTATGTTACTTATTAATCATGAGTATAAATAGCGATTCTCTTAAAACTATAACAGCTGACATTGTGGTCGGTATGTTAAAGACATGAAAAGATGAAAATAATTTTGGTTTTATTCATTATCTTGAAGTGAAAAATAATGATAACAACATTTTTTTTTATTATGCTTTTTATTATCCTTGATATTAATACTTTCTAAGAAAGTTTAAATAACCGCTGTCATAATTGCGAAAGGTCTTCGGCGACTCAAAAGCCAAATTAATAGGTAGGTAGTAAGTCCGAGCTAATTTAACAGGTAGTAAATAAAATAAATTATAAGACTGTTACCTTCTTCCAAGTATTTCTTAACAGGCGACAGTAATTTCCAGTATTTTAATATTTCAAGATTTTCAATTATACTATTTCAAGATGTTTTTATCCTTTTAATATAAGATCCTTACTTATTTGGATCATTCCCTTTAAATCATGTACATATATATTTTGTAATATTTCGTTATTTAAGATGAAATAATGTACATTTATATTCACGTCCTTTAATCCCTTTTGGGGTGGACAGAACCACCAGGTATTTAAACGAACATCAAGACAAATGAAGACGCACACCATAAATACTAAATGGTATGTCATAATAATACGGTCGTACCTCTAGTTTATCTTTACTGTACGTTTGGCTACATTTTTCACCCTTAACTTTACATATGACATGTGTGTTCTAGGACGTAAAAGAATGCTAAGTATGTAGCTACCGTTCTTCCCGGCATATCGTTGGAGGCGGCTAAGGGTAAATGGAATCTATTCCGTGATGGGCTAGCAACCTGTCACCAATGTTCCATTATGACATTGCGACCCCAATATTCATACTAAAAAGTGACCCAGAAATATCATCCGAGGTTCTGTCCACCCCAAAAGGGATTAAAGGACGTGAATGTATATGTACCTTATGTTTGTAGAACCATAGAGCACAGCACAGTTCTAATAGTTTAAATAGAAAGTGAAATGGCAGTAGGCTGAGATACAACCGGCGGTGATCTGTAACACGCCACATAAATCAACGGGAAACTGTTTAACGGAGAGTGTGTGGGCAGCCTTACATTTGAGAAGACTGCAAGACTTAGATCTCTAAAGGTATGGGTAGAGATTTGAGTGTCATTGTTGTTTTGTAGCTACTTTAACTAGGATTCCCATAAATAGAGCAAAGTTAAGCAACCTTTGTTGGATTTAGAAACTGGACAGGTAAATTCTGTCCTGACCCGCTGCATGCCATCCCAATTTGTCCCGATCCTGACATTCTTTTTGCTTTATTGATAGTCATACACCTCCTCATACACACTCGGCGGTTATAGGCACTTCTAACGTCCATGTGTTCATCTGTATTGTCCAATGTAGCTGTATTGTGATTTAGTATAAAGTTCGCAGCTACACGGTTTAAAAGCAGTGAAGTTAAGCAACATTAGACATTACGAGTAACTGGATGGGTGTTCATTTAGATGGTTGCGAAGTGCGAAGGGAAAATATGGTGAGAAAACTTACTTATCTTAATAAGTAATAGTCAGTATATTTGAATGGCAATGCAATGACCACCTGTTACTACGTTGGGTACTAGCTATTTAGTCAATAGGTTTAAGGTGAATTAATGAACTATTCTGCTATGTCTATGGGCATAAGAACGACAACCTCCGTGGCGCGATCGGTTAACCACCTGTACGCTAATCATGAGGTCTCAGGTTCGATTCCCCATGGTGGAAGAGGTAAGAAGTACGTTTTCCTTCTGCTTTCCAGTCTGGTTGTTGTGTATATATCTATGTATAATAAGTATATATTTTTAAATATACGTTGACTAGTACCCTTAACACAAGTTTTAAATGAACTTACCAAGGGGCTGGTTCAATTGGTGTAAGTGTCCAAAATTATTATTGCACGAACTTCTGACCACTCTGCTAAGTCGTGAAGTAGAAATAAAAAAATGCCTCGTAAAAAAGAGATTCCAAATTAGCAATGTTAAATAGAAAAGCAATAGTGTACCGACTTATCGTTTTTAAAACAAACCTGTTTTGCGAATATGAATTCTCTTTGTTTTGTACTACTTATGAAGTTACAACATAACTGTTTTATTGTAATGAAGAAAAACATTTCCGCGACAATTAACTGCTGTGGGATAGACAGAGGTTCGTGTCCATCTCTGTAATATAAAGAAACGAGTGTTTATATTTTTCAGTTTAAACCTATTTAGAACTTACTGACACCTATAATACTTACAAGGTAGCATACTGAAAAAAATTAATTAATGACTGAAGTAGAGTTCAATATCAATAATTACGTAAATATACATATACGTATATGGTTGATTAAAATCCGGAAAATGGCGTAAACAGGGTGTTCTTTTCGTTTATTTTGTCACATATTATTTATGAAATAGCAGTCACACATCGGTGACATAAAATTACTAAAGATTTCATTTACTTGTGCATATTCAATTCGCGTTAAGATAACAGCGATTTACGACTTTTGACCGGACTTTATAAGGTTTTATTCAATTTACCAGACGTGATAAGATTTTGTTAAATTAGTCAATGAGAGGTATTTTCTTATAATACCCCATTATTGTCGATCATTATTGGTCAGCACACCTGACTTAAGAATGTTTTAATGACGTCACTAATATCTTAACGCAACTAAAGTGTAATCAGAGCAAAACACAAATAACATGTCAAATAACTGTCACATTTGACACATTGACACTGACAGTCTTCCCGGGGGTTGTTTGCATAACACACGCAAGCGCACTCGCCCGCATATCGATTTTCTCATCAGCTGAACGACATGTAAACGTTGGTTTTGTGTGCAAACAAAAAATGGCATTGGATTTTTCTGCCACATACAAACTTTTAGTGTTGGGTGACTCGAATGTAGGGAAGACTTGCATCGTACACCGCTATTGCGATGAGAGATATTACGATATTTACATTTCTACTATTGGTGAGTGACATTTTGTTTTCTGGTATTTTCCTCACTGTGGAAACTATGGGGTAAAACTAAATATCCTACTGAAGATACTCGTACCTTTATATCTTTGTAGGCATTGATATAACTTAGGAAACCTACCGAGGTCACTAATATCGTGATGTCGACCTGTCACATATATTATGTTGTCATCACACTGATAGTATTGGTAAAAGTGGCTGAGGGGATATTATTTCTAATGTTCAGTTATTTTCGATAAGGATAAAAGTCCTTATAACTTTTTCTTCTCCTACCTCAATTTAGTATTTGTATTTCATGTATCCCGTGATTATTTGTGACGTAAATGTAAAACTAACATGCCTACCCTCCCTTATAAGAAGGTGACTAAGTGATTGTGTGAATTGAATTTATTACTCGATCAACCACTAAAAAAATAGAATCACTATTATTATCCTTTAAATATATTTATGATTATCGAGAATATATTATGTCTTTTTTGGTCTGTCCATCTTTATAAATAATAAATGTGTTCGTATGATTCGGCAAAAATAATAATATAATATTTATGACAGTATTTCACCTATTGAACTATCCCCTTGCTAGGTTCATTCCACTTATATTTACGACATGGTATATCCTTATTATAAATAAACATACATAAACGACCACATTCAAAAGCAGAAGGAAACTGCTATTCTTAACTTTACGTCCACCGGGAATCGAACCCGTTAAAATAGTGTTGTGCACCATAATTATCGATGTTTACAACTTCTGGTTTTGTGTCGTCTGAGTTTTACGCGTTTGTTGATAGTATGTGTTTAACTCGAGTTTCGTGTAGTAAATAGTGGGTCAACAGTAAAGTTGTATTCAGGTTTAAAATGGTAATAAGCTACTAAAATGGTGACTGTAAGATAGGATACATACTCACGCATACGTAACTATTAGGACAAGCGAAATATTGTAACACATAACATATGCTCGGTCACTTTTACCTACGTTCCAAGCTATCAGGGCACAATGTCGATAAACATACATTAAATAAGCAAAAAATAATTAAAACCTTCGCCACAGTTAATAAACTACGAGAATTTTTATACCACTATTTTTACTACTTATGAAACGATAGTTTCAGTGAGAGAATACGTATTTTTACTTTTTTGTACTTTTCGTTTCTTTATGGGAATTGATTATTTGAATTTTTGCGCCTGCACTTAGAAAAATGCTGCTTGTTTTGTGTTAACTGTTGCTAATCGCATCTGTAAGGTTTTATAATACTAACATACAAACACGTTACCTCTTTGCGGGGTAGTCAAATATTTAAATTTGCATTTACTTTTCCACTAGTACGCGTCTTATATGACAGGTGGCGTCAATGTAGCCGTGTACAAGAGGACATAACATTGTAAACGTTCATGACAAATCGCTCTTCCTTTACTTAGATCCTTTTCCTTTTACCTTCTCATGATGCTTTACTTTTCTTTCCTCTTTGTCCACCCACTAGAAGAAATAATAATTACAATAATATCTGTTCAGTAGTTAGTTTATTTATGGTCCACATATCTTCTAATACATTTTGTGTACGTCTGCAAGTTGCTTATTGCCTATTTTTAAGAATAATAGAGGTTCTTCACGTTTTACTCACCGTGGAAGTGATTAATAGAAATAATGTTTTATTACATATTTTTTCTCATGTTGCAGGCATAGATTTCAAACAGAAAATAATCAATTTGGACGGTGTGCCAGTCAAACTCCAAATATGGGACACTGCAGGTCAGGAAAGGTTTAGAACCCTCACCACTGCCTACTACCGAGGGGCCATGGGCATTATACTGATGTATGACATCACTAACCTAGAGTCATTCAACCATTTGTCCTATTGGCTTAGGAATATACAGGAGGTAAGATAAAATGCAAATTATTTTACTTAATTATACTACTAGCTTACCATTACTACTGACTTTTTATAGCGACTGTAGCTCTGTGGGTAAGACCTCTGCCTTCTTATGAGAAGGTCCTAGATTCGAATCCTGGCTTTGGCATGTACCAATGAATGAAATTTAAATTTGTTTTTTTGTTTACGTACATAATTTACTGTCGCTAACGGTGAGGGAAACATCGTGAGGACATCTGCCTATCCCTCAGGATAGGTAATAGCCAGTGCCTATATACTGCAGTACGGTTCACTACCTATCAAATTGGGTGCAGTCTATCTAGTGAAACGCGAGCTTCGAGTAATCCATACCTAACATACCTACGAAATTACGGAGATGGACACTCAAACCTCTGACTACCCCGCCACAATAAAAAAGGGAGGTTGTGTCTTGGAGCGTATGTATGTATGTTTTTATCACTTTTTTGCTAATTCGGTGAACTTTAGTGCTTCCCTTCTCGGCATGTCGTAGGAGGCAAATATAGGTCGAAAGGTTAATGGTATCTATTGAGAAATAGGTTAGGTATAAATCATTAATATTTAAATGTCAGTAGCATCACAACCCCGATAGTTCTCTATATGACAACCGAGATATTGCGTTGCTATCGAAATGAAAATCTTACTTACTTGCTTCTAACGATTTTTCAAAAAGAAAGACTGTTAGTTAGGATTCTATTTAAGTCTTACTATACAATATTATGAATTCATACTTCATTAATAGTTCAGCGCTTTTTACGGTTAACGGGATCTCGAAGAAATCGGGATCTTTTAGCATAATGATATTGTTGTTTGATTTAAGTACGCCTCGCCAGATGTAAGAAAAGTGCTGGTCGGAAACAAATGTGATGTCAACGAAATACAACGAGCCGTACCACGGGAAAGAGGGCAAAAGGTAATGAGAAAGTAATAAAGATATTGCACACATAAAATTAGTTATCATGAATCGTCATTTTTAACTTTTCACATCTGGATACATCACGATTCTTTGAAATAAATTATGTGCACCATACACGTTAAATGGGAAGAAATGGATTGAGACTGCACGAGACCGAAGTCGCTGGAAGGTGCTAAAGGAGGCCTACACCCAAGAGAGGGTCGAAAACGGTTGAGAGAGAGAGAGACACATTAGATGATAATTATCTGACGCAAAATGGGTTTTATATGTCGTAACTTTAAGTTGACGATTAATATAGCAAAACGATTTCACGATATCCTTACGGGGTAGCCACAGAGTTTCACGTCTCCATCTCCTCAAAACTCATCATCTAATATTATTTATTCTGTTTCCAGATAGCCGATGATTTCGATATGCCTTTCTTCGAGGTCTCATGCAAGAATGACGTCAATATTGAAGCTGCATTTCTCACCTTAGCCAGGAAAATTAGGGAATATAGAGAGTCTAAGGTAATTACACAATCCGGTAAACATTTATTAGGCGATAGGCTAGCACCCTACAAAATTATTTCATAAAACTGTTATTACAGTCCCAATAGGAATAACAGCCAAAAGTGACCATTATATCTACGATTTCGGATTAGCTCGCCTTGGTCACGTGACATATCGTAAGCAACTGTCATCGCCATACATTTTGCTTTCTATTCGTTTAGCGTTTTTGGCACTTGTCTAGGTCTACTGAAGTTCTGTCCAGTGTGAAAGGGATAGAAGGTCGTAAGTATACGTTTGAATGTATACGTATAGTTTCACGCTGTATGATTTAATTACTATGTGCATCAAGCTCCTTAATTGCCCCATATCATAAGAAAGACGGAGAAATTTTTTCTCCACTTTGTTCAGAATTATGGACGTGAGTAGTTTTAATATATATTTGTCCTGGACAACGTTTTTCGTCAGATTGTACTCCTGTTAATAATAAGCTTTTATGTATGTGTATCTTCTCAATGTCGGTGTATGCAGCGTGAAGAATATAAGAGCATGTTTGAGAAGGCTTATTAATGGGTATGAGTGAAGCAAGAGAGATTTGTCAGGATCGTTTTAGGTGGCGATCGATAGCCTCTGTCTATTCCATTATATGTATATGAAGACAATATAATGTATAATTTTTCAGGGCGACGCCTTCGAAATGAAAGAACGCGAGAGTATCGTGAAGCCGACGGATTCCGAAGCAGAAGTCTCCAGGTGTTCCTGTTAATGGTTGAATTGTTTATTTCAATTGAATTGAATTGAATTTATATAGTACAATGAAGACGCACCTTTATTCCTGTATATCAAGTTGTTAAAATGGAAACTATCCGGACAGGCTATTACTTGGTGTCATGCAACACCGTATCGATAAAATGGGGGTCTCTGATCTCTACCTACCTCTCTTTAGGGGTAAGGATATGGCGTGTAGGTTTGTATTCAAAACTGCGTGCTGTATGTCCAATGAAAAGTGGGTAGATCGAATGTCATTTATATCTGTAATTTAACAAGTATCAGACATGGATTCTCGAATTTCTGACTACCCCGCAACTGATAACATCAAATTGTATGTCATGATATTCAGATATGTCTATAAAGAACAGATCAGATACATAGGTGATGGAGATGGTTTACAGGCTTAGTTATGGTGTGGGAATATTTTACGAATCTTCATTATTACTTGGTGCTTCGCATTCTATGTATAGCACTTGTTATGTATGTTTTCTAGCTTTTAAGATAATAGAGAATTATTAATTATTACTTACTATCAATTATCCCTAACTGAAAAAATGTCGGCTTTACGTAAAAAAAAAAAATGTTTTTATGATTTTTACTACTCTGTAACTGCATTGGGATTTAAAGTCTTATATTATACAAATAGAAGCTTATATTAAGCTTCATTTTGTTCAAGTTGTGCTAGTCTAGAACATACATATAATACAAAATAGCTCCCTTTCTCAATGGCGGCGACTATGGGAATACGATTAAATGAAATGTATTAGGAGATACTCTAGCAGTCTAACACCAATATTCATATTACGAAGAAATGTGTCTATGGTTCTGTTTACCCCAAAAGTGTATGTAGATCGACCAAATAATTCTTGAAAAGGTTTCTTAGTAAAAACACAATTTAAATAGCTTTTCGCTTAATATCACACGAGAGCGTTGTAAATAAAATCGATGTTTTGTAAATAAATCTTACATATAATGTAGATGAGAGTTTGAATAGAAAAATACTTATATACATTTCAATTTGTACAAATTATTCATTAAAACACTGCTAATAGAATTGTTAAAAATAATTAAAATGCTTTTTATTTATTAAACAAAATCCTATTTACTCGGTACAGTTTAATCAGTGGCTTTGGGGTTCAAATCCAGCACATAAACCAATGGAAATTATTATTGTTTTGCTATGTACATTTTCGCAATAAAAAATGAACCTACGATGAAGGAAAACATCGTGAGGAAACGTACTTATTCCTCGGAATGGGTAACAATCAGTTGTGAATGGCGACACATATATACATACAATGTATTATATTAATGCCGATGAATGATAGTAGATTCACAAAAGGAATCTATGTGTGGAAGTGGAAGAGCGGTTACGTAGGCTCAATAAGACATATGACAGTCAGATAGCCATATTGGAAACGCGTGACGTTAGAAGTACCTACCTATAACCGCCGAGTCTATATGAGAAGTTGTATGAGTGTCTATGAAGCGATCGTGGACCGTGGTCTATCATGATCGGGACTAATGGTGATCCGTGATCTCTGCCTACCCCTCTAAAGGGAAACAGTCGCGATGTGTATGTATTTTAATGTTGTTCAAGTGGCAATTCGAAGTCAGTGGCCAGTCCGAGGGGCAACAGAAAGAGCACCCGCCTCCCTTTGCTGGCAGAGCAAAAGATCTCGAACAGTACGTTTAAATTTAGATACGTTCAAGGTAGCCGTAGAAGCACTAACTCCACAATTGCAGAGATGGACTCAGACGTCTGAACACCCCACAAAGAATAATTTTAAAGATATTCTAGTGGCCCGTAATTTCGTGCTAAGCTGGGACGTAAAAAGAATGCTAACTAGCTGCCGTTCTTCCCGGCATGTCGTAGGAGGCGACTAAGGGACTGTATGGAATCTATTGGGCGATAAGCTAGCAATTTACCAATATACCATATGACATCAAAACCCCAATATACAAGCTACTAAGTGACCAAGTAAATTTTTCATGTCTCCAAGGTTCTAGCCACCCCGAAAGCGATTAAAGGACATGAATGTATATGTATGTATGTTCTAGTGGCCATATCACAACTGCTGAGTTAATGAATCTATAGCCACCCCAAACCCACGTGTTAACTAGATAGTCAACATGTAATTTGACTTGCCTATTCCTCATTAATAGACAGTTAAATAATATGACTATGCTTATTCCACCATTGTGGAGATGTGCACGTAATCGTGTAACTACCTTAAGGAATAAAGATCGAGAGGTATATGTTAGTATAAATAAAGAAATTGCTTGCTGTTATAAGTTCTGTATTTTCTTCTTTTTCTTAAAGGGACTGTCATCAGTTTGTGATTGAGATTGTGACTCCATTTTCATTCTTACTACTTCTGTTTCTGTCTTTATTATTCTTACATCTTCTACTTTCCTGTAAATTTAACATAATTTGACGAAAAAGACAAACGCGTTCACGACATTAACCCTTGCGGCGTAGTCAGAGGTCCAGGTTTCCATTTCCGCAATTGCGATGGTAGTAATTCTATGGTCACCTCGAAGCCACGTGTTGACCAGATACCTAGTCAGTACTCAATGTGAAAGGTGGTAAGCCATGTCGCCATTTACAAACACTGACTAGTACCTGTTCGGGGAATAGGTTGATTTTCTCACGATGTTTTCCCTCACCGTAGTATTCGACGCATTTCGTTAATGTATTTTAATTATTAAAATGTACATAGATATTTATATTGTTTATTACATAATTTGAATATAGTACATAATTATACATTTTGTTGTTTAGTATACGGAGGTATATGGATGCCAAGGAAGCGTAAGTGATTTGCTAAGGTCGGATAAATGTATTTATTATACATACACATCACAGCGTATTATATTATCTGTGTCACAGCCATTATTTCTTGTGTGGTATTTAAGAAAATTTATAACCACGTGATTTTATTAATCACACATTCAACATACCAGACTTGCCTTGGAAATTTCGGAGATGGGCACTGAAACCTCTGATTATCCCGCCACAGTAAAAAAGGAAGTGTGTATACACAAGTCGTGATGCACATGTTTATGTGTATGTATATTTAACATCTTAACTAATTAGTAGTAAGTATTCCATGGTGGCTTATAAATGTTAACTATTACTACCTATTAATAAGACGCGATCCTCTGAATACCCCGCCACAGATGATTACTGTGATGTGCATTTTTAATCAACAGACATATATCACGCCTGATTCCATGTAGAGGAGTAGGCATAGATCACGGATCCCCATTTGTCCCGATCCTGACAGATCACTTTCGCTTCATTGCTCGCTTTCGCTTCACTCATATAATTCCATAGAAATCACTAATATTACTTATTTATATATGAAGGACCTTTAGATCTGTCTATCCCATGTGTTATTACATATACATATAAATGTGTGTATTTCATTAAATAATTACTGATCACAACAAAAACAGTACTCACATTTCTTTTCTATCTTCTACATTATTTGTTTGCGTTTCTAAATTTGGTTCTTGTTTACTGAAATATTAATTTAAATGTTATCAATATTAACTACACAAGTGAATATTAATCACTCCTCACAGTATATACAAATTCACACCTTATATCATTACCTCAAGGCAGCTGGACGTAGCATGTATGTAGGGTGTGAGTGAAGCCAGGGAGATTCGTTAGTATCATTCAAGGTGGCGATCAATTGTCTCTGCCTATACCATTAAGGCAGTATATGCATTAATATATGTTTGTCTATAAATATTATCACCTGTTAATCTGAACGACACATGGATTCGAGGTGAGCATAGAATTCAAATTACTTCACCAAGGTTAACAGTTACAAAAAAAAATCTCATTATAGAACTTACATTGTGTTTTCACATTTCTCTCTTAGCTCTTCAATTGCATGCATATTGATTTGATTACATATGTTTTGACTACTACGGTGATGCTTGATAATATGTTGCTCTTCACTAAATACTGGTGTTTTTAAATGTCCTAGAAAGAGAAGTCAGAAATATAATCAATTTAATTCATACTATTTCTATACATATGCATAAAGAATCATTTGCCATCACTTATTCCTTCCATCCTTTGAAAGAAGATTCCAGGAGGAAACAACACAAGGGATAGAATCCACCCTATACTAGTTTGGGAGGTAAAAAGAATGTTAACTAGTTGCCATTCTTCCTATTTTATTGTTGAAGGTGACTACTACGACTAATTAGGGGTCAATGGACTATCTTGGGTGATAAGCAGGCAGCTTCTTACCATTGTTGCATATGACATCACAACCCCAATATTCATGCTTAATAACCAGCAACTAAGGAGATGTTTTAATTTATTATGTGTATGTATGTAAATGTCTTAGTAAACTCACTCAATGCTATCTGTCCACCTTCTTCCTTATATTCTTCGATTTCTTTGTCTTTCTTAGTCAGCAGCGCACACAACTCCAATTCACTTCTTTTCAAGTCTTGCAACTTGTGTAGAAGGTTGTATGTTACTTTCTGGAAAAACTGTCAATAGGATTTTGTTTAACTTAATACATACACATACTCAATTTTATGTTTACCCTGTGTAATCACTGTGACCGAGATACTAATAATAATAACACATTAAGGATATAATGTGTTTCCAAAGTTTTGTATGTATCTCACATTCTTCTTACCTTTCTGAGACTTGGGTCAGGTTTTACATATTTATCAATGTTGTGATGCTATCAATATAGAAAATTGGTGACTGGTTGTTAATCTATTGCCCAAAAGATTCCATTGGCGCCTAATGACAGAGAAGTTTCTATATTTCTCTTAGTTATTCTTACTTGCTTCTTACAATATAGTCAAAGAATACATCTTACCATCTGCTTTGATCCTTCATGTAATGTCAATTTTAACTTCACAGGATAACCATATGATTTCATTAGATTTAATAACAATTTATCATCTTCTTGGATGATATCACATTTTTTTAATGTTTCTGTATTTTGTAACATATCTATTGCTTTAGATAACAGTTCTGATTCATCAATTTCTAGTGTTGCATTAGATTCCTGAAATATAATAAGTGTATGGATCACAATCATCATCTCCTATATTCATATTTTTAAAGTAAACTAGTTAATAAAAAGTGCTAGCCTAGGTTAAGATGCTACCTGTTGCTTTTTTCCCATTTTACTCTAAGAAGCAACTAGTGAAAAATGGGTGATAAGAATGTTTGGGCATTAGGTTAGCAATCTGTGCCTTGGAATGGTGATAAAGCTATGTCAACCTCTATACTCTGAGTATAGATTAACAAAATTGTTTTGTAGTGTAGGTTATATAGTAATAGAATAGCCGGCTTTTTAATACTTCGTATGTATATGAATTTTTTTTATCAATAACAGTGTGAGCTTGAATAATAACAAATAAGATAGTTTACCTTTACAAACATCGTAAAAAGCTCCTTCGAACATGATAAAAACCAAACTTTCATGTAATCAGTAACAAACAATTCTAATGTATTGTCATAAGTGTAAGTAATATAATAAGGCGATTTATTCAAAGGTTTCCACATAACTTATTATTAAATAATATAATACTCGTATTCATAAAGTACAGTATGATAAATTTTATCGAGAAGAGGACATTATCACAAACAATAACATAAACTCATTTCAACATCAGTTTAATTAAAATGGAAGATAATCAGGTAATAATAATACCTATGACAGGTGGCAAAACTTGTACTTAAAGAAATGCAAACGATATGTACAAACACATACTTACACGTCCTTTATTACCTTCCATGGTGAATAGAACCATGGGGCATAAAAACATCTCCTTAGTGATTTTCTGGTATGAATATTGGGGTTGTGATGTCGTATGGAACAATCATAGTAGGTTGCAAGCCCATCGCCGAATAGATTTCATTTAAACTTGTTCGCCTTCTACGAAATATCGGAATGACCGGTAGCTAGTAAGCATATATTTCAACGTCTTAGTTAGCACGGGAATAACATGTAATAAGTACTCAATTATGAATAGGTGTTATTGTTTAAAAACGATAAATATATTCACGAGTATTTATTATTCTTTTTCTCTTCACTCACATTCTTACTTCACGCATGCCAGTTCTTCACCCCTAGTTCCATTTAACTTTGTACCTCTGATGCCACCAATGCTTTACAGATAAATCTTGAAATAATCCAAAAACATGGCTTATTAACATGTTTCCAAACTTGGCACCCATAACTTTCGCGGTTATTTTACTAAACATATTTTGTATATTAAAGATAATGAATTAAATTTATTAAAGTAGCTATAGGATAAGTTTTTTCATACTGGAGTTCTCACTCAGCTATTTAATAAAAAATAAAAACGACTTTTTTACAAAATTGATTTTTATTACTTAATATTAAAAAGGCACGAATACAAAACGTTAAATTCAGTCATGATATTATGTTATAAAATAAATGCTTAAAATGGACGGATAAAAAACACATATAATCTTAAATGGACGGATATTGTCAAGTATTACATTATAATTTTACAACAACTATTTTAACCTGTAATGCATTGCAATTTCCAATAAAAAATACATTCTGCCAGTTGAACAGCCAGTTTTTTTCCACATTGCAGAATAACCATACAAAAGTATGAAGGGTATAAGATCAGTAAATTTAATATTTAATCAAATATTGGAAATATATTGGTTAGTTTAACATCATATATTCAGAGGAATAAAATCATTGGCATTAACATACATACATGGACAGATTATTATTAATTAGGTTTGAAAACGCAATGGCTTTACATAGTCAATATACAGTGAACCCCCGGTAGTCCGACAATCATTTTGCAGGGCAGTGTCGAACTATCGAATTTGTCAGATTGTAGAGTACTGCCTAGGACCCCTTATAGTCCGATTTTTTTTACAAAAGAGTATCTTGTAATCCGACAAATTATAGATCCAAACTAAGCAATAACCTACGCATCGAGCACAATAATGATTATCCGTACAAGTTGTAACTTGTTCAATCATGCATCAGCGAAATTATCAAAAAAATATTAAATACATATGTAATATGTATGTAAATAATAGACCATGTCGGATTAAAGGGGGTGCCGGACTAGACAGGGGCCGGATTACCGGGGGTCCACTGTAGTAATCTTATTAATAAGTTATACTTATTGTTTAACATAAACATACAAGGTGCAAATTGTAACTTACATTATGTATAAACGGTATAAAATCATTGGTACATTGATTAAATTGATTACTTAATAATACAATGGCATAACATTTTAAGATATCTTATGTCACACTAATTTGTGCTGATTCACTTTTTTACTCATTATCCGACATACAATGACAAATTTCATGTTAAACACACAATTTAATACAAAATACTCTTGATAACCGCCAATACAGTTACAAACAGAGTCCCCAGGGTTAACTTAATGTTACTTGACCCATTACATCCGTCTGTAGTGCATGTGTAAATACAGGTTCTATATTCCAACTTGTCTCCGGGTTGCTGGACATAATTGCAATAGTTTCCAAGGTCTAGAGACGAGCAGAATCTCTTTGTGCTTATTCCACCTGCAATTTATAAGTATTATTATAGTAGGAATATTGAAAAAGGCATGCTTTAATTACTATTTAGTGACAAGGTTAAACTGTACATGCACATTTGGTCTATAGGTGCAATGTGTTTAATATTACAGTAACAGTAAGCTGTGTAAAAGTAGTTTTAAACAGACAGTATTATTGAGTTTAGGGAGTCTTGCAGTACTTAGTAGTGCAGAAGTTACAATAGTTCCTGTTCAAAAATTGAAACTTTTTCTTAGGACATATAAATAGTATATTAAGTTTCAATTAGTGCTAAACATAAAGAATATGTGCAGTAAATGCTGCCATGCAAAAATGTATAAAAGATTTGATACAAATAAATAATTCTATGGTCACCTCAAACTTTGAGTTCACCTGATTGTCAGTAGTTTTGTGTGAGAGGGTAAGATGTGTCAACATTTACAAGCACTGACTATTATCTGTTTGACAATTATCAAATCTGTTTGATTATAATCAGGTAATTTTACCTCATCATATTAGTTGCTATTTTTCGCAAATGTATATTGATAAAATATACTTATGATACCTAAAAATTAGATTTTCGTTGTTACATGTTCCAGGCATTTTACCCTTATACACCATCAAGTGTCCAACGTCTGAACCTCACTAATTTACGTACATATTAGATTAGGTTATTAATATTCCATGCCAATACCATCACAACCTACATAGTTATGTTAAAGATGACCAAGTAGATAATGCACACAGATTTATGTTCAGAGGAGTATTAATACTGCTGCTAGATTTATTTAGAACAGGCTCACATACTTTACAGGCAAATCCCTAGATGCTAATCATAACATAATTATTACTTTAAAAAACTTAAACTAATCAAATAAATTAATCACAGCTTTAGTGAACACATCCAACCTATGTGAAAACATATAGGTAGCCAAGATCGCATTGAGAGTCATAAACTTAGTAACTAAGTGCTCAGGTGCTTTAATATCACAAACACGTGCTTTAAGTATCCCACACAAGCCCCACCTATCTGCTTGATGCAGTACTGAGCATTGTAGACTAGTTCACAAGACGTTGGACGTAAAGTACCACCATCAAGGTTCATGAGCCCATCACCGCATTCCATTGTAGTTGACGAGTTACATTGATAGCAATCTATTGCGAGCCCTAGAGAAATGGTTAATGATAGGGTTAGTTAAGTAACTATGCTAGATTAGGGAAAGGTGGTAGTTATTAATGTGTTTTGTGCAAGAACAAGCAAGGCACTGAAGGGTGATTATCACTGTGAATACTGTACAGATGCTAGTTTTATAAATAGTGAAGCAATTAATATCTATAAGTAATGAAGATATGTATGAGTATGTTCCTCGCACCAAAAGCATGGGTCAAAATTGTTTAATGAAGCATTAGCAAGGAAAATAAAATCTCTAAAATACTAACAAAAAGTAAAAAGCAGCAGTCATTCAAAAGCAACTAATCAAATTATGTTAGAATATCATATCTAATTACATATTTTATGTTAGTTGGTATTGGTATGTATTCAAATTACATAGGCATGTTAGAATTATTACATTGTACAGCCCCATAAGTCTATTCAACAAGAAGGTCTTTCTCTATCTCACCTTCGAATCTTCCAACATGTTTGATGCAAAACTGGGCATTATGAATAGTGCCACAATTTGTAGGTTGTAAATCATTATCACCTTCCAAATACTCGTTACACTCAAAAGGATTATCCGAGTCTGATCCAGAGCATTGATAGCAATTTATGCAAAAAACTAAAATCAAACAAGCGTAAACAAAAACATAAAAATCAATATAAAAACAAACAGGATGCTAAGCCATAACGATTCGTAACTTACCGCTTCGCAACAATGCAAACGTTGTGAAAGCATAAACTAGAATGTTAGGTGAATACATTATTTTACTAAATTACTAATTTATAGTACTGACTTCATTCAACTAAAATGCACTTAATAGTTTTTGATTTTACTCAAAAACACGGACGAAACTTTCGAGAGAAACCGAAAACCGATCAATGAATGACAGCGATGACACATACAACAAAAACAACAGAAAAGTTAGTGATGTTCCATACATAAATGCTACGTTATCTACGGTTTTCGGTTCAAACAATATAATGCATAAAAAAGGATACCGCGTTAAACATGTAATAGTTAATATTTTTTTATGTGTAAATTGCTGGAGATGAATTTATATTGATTGTCATTTATCGCGTAAAGAAATATGCTTACCATGTGAAACCGCTCGGATTTAGTCGGAGCCATATTTTGTAATTATTTGATAATTTTTACCTTTATGAGGCATTAGTGAAAATTCATTTAGGATTGATTATTCATCAGTCACTATAAAATATTAAAAAGCTATAGGAATGTTTGGTCTACACGAATGCTCCGTCTGAAATTAAATGTGTAAAATAAAATTATTAAGTGTTAGCGTTATAAATTAAATTATATGTACATGTATCTAACCAAATTTTATATTTACGATAACAGCTAATGCAAAATACATAAATTGATTTCATAATTAAAGCAAATAAAATTAATTTCAATAAATACTGTGCTGATTTCTTCCATTACTAAACAAACTAATCAGATCATTTTTACAGGACTATGGTATCTCAACCGTAACCGTGTAAGTTTTTACAACTAACGTTTTATCATGATTTTTAGTAGAGATCCCGCCACATAAGGTGGCAGTAGCCAAACTTGGAACTAAATTTGACGTTACCGCCATTGCGTGTTATTTTGTATGAAAGGTAAATTTAGTATTACCAGCGTTGTGTTTTTTGCCCACTCTTTGTAATTTTTATGTTTGTTAAGGGTGATTATAATAAATTGATTTCTGGAGTTTCTTGTTAGTTCTTCTCCAAGGGTCTCCGCTGAACTTCTTCTTCTCAATCGTTACGCTCTTATCAGAGCGGTCGTGGTCTTCATGACGTGGCATCTTGAGCAGCCGAAATGGTTGGTGAACTAACCTCGGTAAAAATATGTAAAGACAATGCTCAGTGCCATGTTTGAAATAGTTTTTTTACATACATACATACACATCACGCCTGATTCCCTGTAGAGGGGTAGGCAGAGATCACGGATCCCCATTTGTCCCGATCCTGACAGACCACTTTCGCTTCATTGACATTCATACATTCTCTAATACACTCTCGGCGGTTATAGGTACTCCTAACGTCACCTTTTTTCAATATAGCGTCTATCTGACTGTTACATATATGTCTTATTAGGCCGGCCCCTACGTAACCGCCCTTCCACTTCACTCATATATATTCCTTTTGTCAATATATAGTTTTTTTAATTTGTACTTAGATCATAAAATAACTTTCAAAGAGAGCTTATGATAGGGCCTATTTTGAATAAAAATATTTTGACTTTTGACTTTGGTATATTAATTTGTTTTATTTGAGTTTATAGCTCTGCAACCAAAGATCGTTACAAATGAAACCTCAATATAATGTATCGAGCCGTATGGCACAGTGAGTGCTAGTTTTGGCGTGTTTACTGGCAACACTGGATTACGCGACTGTGGCGACGCCTCCAACTGCCACCTTATGTGGCGGGTACTCTACACGTCATTTGTTGTTTAGGAATATAAACAATGGGTTGAATATGGTGAAAATAAAAGAAGAATTCGCTTGTCAAACATTTATTTCCTTTGTGCTACAAGCATTATAAAAATACAATCAATAACATAAATCATGTAATACCTACTATTGAAAACCACAATTCAATTTCTATAAGCTAATATTTGTACCAAGTTTACAAGGTACGGAATGTTTCAAATTCAAGCTACAATCAGTAAGCATGCGTCATTATAAATTCATTTAAATTTACATCTTGTAAAATTTACTTGTTATGTAAAAGTTTGAGTTAAGGCTTCTTGCACACGTTCTTTTTTTATTTTTAATACATTCCTGTGTTAATCGACACGTCAGTAATCCTACTACTATCTACTTGAAACTCAGTTGTGAGTATTAAGAAGTAAATATCTTAAGATATTGTAGAAGATACTCGCAAAAGATTTCTAAGGAGTCGATTAATTTCAGGTCCTTATTATGAAACCATTATATATTTTAAGACAGGCGTCGAAAAGGCAATTAAAGCACATTTTGTGATTTCAAGTAAAAAATAATGAAATTTAGAAGTCTTCTAAATAAGATAGGAATGTTTTTTTTTTTGTATTTTTACAATGTATAAACTTTGTTTACAATATTTTGAATGTTATACCTGTAAATCCATATGATACAAATAAAGGACATGTTAAAAATATGTTTTTTTCATACTGATAGCTTACGAATTGAACATAGTAAAAACATTACAAATACAGATCGTAAACGTCGCATTAAAACTGTAAAAAATATATTTTATATTTATAAAAAAAATAATAAAACATACAAAACAGCTAACAGAAATACAAAAAATCAACAGGTAACATTAATTTACGATCCAAAAATATATTGTTACAAAAAATTATAATATGTACACGAACAAAATATCATACATGATTCATGCGCATATAAAATAATACTTAATAGAAAAAATACTACGAATGCCACTAGTTAATTTCGTCAACATCTTTTATCTTAACATTTTATAGATTTTAATGTTACGGTAAACCTTTTTTTTTAAATTCAAAATTAATGTATAAATAAAAATACACGGTAAAATTTTCTTTTTTAACATTAAACTTCACTATTGATTCAAACCCTTTGTTGGCAGTAACCGTTCTGAATTATTACGATAACTTACGGTATTAAATACTATTTGTGACTTTCAAAGGCATTAACTAATCGAACATACTAGAGACATTATTTATATAATGGAATACTTAACAAGTTTACTGAAAAATAAATATTCAAGTCTCGTTAGAGGTACTATGTCATGTGTCCGAACAAAATAAAAAAAAATCAAAAAAAAACGAACTAGTTTTTATAAAACTAAACTATTCATGTACAGTCTCAAAATGAAATTAAATAAAAATGTCAAAAGAATGTCATGAAACGAATACTTAACTTTATTATCACAACAAAATCAAAAGGAGTTTATAAATTAAGTCTGTAAATTCATAGTGTACGTACTTATTACTTAAAAGATGCAAATACACAAACGTATGAAATAAATACACAACTCATTTACTTGGATGAAAATATGAGAAAAAACATTAGGAATGTATCAATTTGATCCCTTATAGTGTGTTATAATACTTTGAGTAATTATTTTGTCTTTTTACTTAGTTTTTAAATATAGTGTTCAATATACTTCAAGTCGAAAGTCTATGACTAAAATTATTTGAACAAGGGCCTAAGTCCATTAATGCTTTTTGCAAAATATTAGTTCAATATCAAATCAATAATAGTGTGAAGTTGGTAGCGGCTAAGCAAAGGTGACAAAATAGCCATAATCAAAGCGAAATTTGACACTTGCTGACATCATTGGTGAAATTTGACACTTGCCAATCCACTACGAACTTCACACTATAACTGATCTGATATTGAACTGCGTTTGTGCTAAATCGCATTAGTAGACTTGGGCCCCAGAGTAACTAATAAAAAAAAAGGATTCAAAAATGTCAAACACTTTTTTACTAGGCCTCATCTACTTTCTATTCTCTCAAACCATAAGTAAGGCTTATTCATGCACTAAATAATGTTTTGAAAATGTACTATTGTTATTATGTGTAAAATTTGCATTATTAAACAATGATATAAGTATTTGTACAAAATATTGAGCACACAACTATGTTGTGCGTACATACATAGTTATTTGTGACGTAGCATCTAGTATAGCCATAGAATTAGATTTAGACATTACAAACACACGATAAAATCTACGTTTGATTCTATTATTCAATAAATTGAATTAAACAGAAACATGTTTTGAGCGAAATCATTCTTTACTATTGTAAAAAAGAAAATAAAAGTTTTTATAAAAAATCTAGTAATAAATCTTACTACATACTAAAATATTTTTAAAATATGGTAATAAACCTTTTGGGGCCTTTTTAAAACATTTTACAGGGCATTTAAAGCATTCTTTTGGGATCAATTCGTTCAAAACATAACTCTAAATTAGGAATGTTTATTGCTAAAAGTAAAACTATAAATTCGATAAAAGATTTTCACACAATTTTATATATAATTCAAAAAACATGCTCAATTGATCCCAATTAGCATTCACACAGACATTCTAGCCGCCTATCTTATAGAAAGTAAAACACTAAATATTGCAAAGCCACAAATCTTGGAATTTCCGGGAAAATGTGTTCTTAGGCTTTTTGGAAATATATTCTTAAATATTTGCAGATACGCATTATGTAATTTTGTTTGTATAGAATAATGTCGGTAATCAAATTTATATAATACCTAAAGCTTTTTTTATTACGTAATCAATTTTTTGTTGTCTCATACTTGTGTTGTTTACAACGTTAGAATCATTTAGGCGTCTGAGATGATCATAACAGCTTCTCAAATTACTTTACACTTCGATAATGTATACACACACTAAGACAGATACTTTACTTTTTCAACTTTACCACAAACACAATAACACGTGACCAAAAACCCGTTACCATGGAAACTGCCAAACACATTTTCCCACTGCATTCCCCGTTTAACACGTCTCCCTCTGCAGTCTGGCCTGCAACGACGCCACCTGTTGTTCGAGCTCCCGAACCCTTTGCTGGCTGTTGTTAAGCTGCTTCTTCACTATCCTCAACTCCTCGCCTTGGCGGTTGAAGGCCACTCGCAACTGGAACAAAGTTAAGTATTCAATCAATCAATCAGCCTATGACAGTCCACTGCTGGACGTAGGCCTCCCCAAGGTAACGCCACAAAACACCATCACTCGTGGCCCTCAGCCAACCACTACCAGCGACCTTTTTCAGGTCATCAGTCCATCTGGCAGGGGGGCATCCTACACTACGTTTACCGAGACGCCGAGACGCGCGAGACTCAGTTAAGTATTAAGTTTAGGTTATTTGTAGATATTTACTTTTTGTTAGATTCAAGTGTTTTTTTTTTGTGTTAATTTGTATATATATATAGTTTTATTTTGTTTGTTCATCTAACTGTTCTTTTGTCAATATTTTTTTTTGTATTGTAGCTTAAAAGTAGCAAGTAAATATAATGTTCAATAGCTGTTTTATACCTATCTTCTTGTTGTGTATGTCTCGGAAATATTGTAGGATGGCTTGTGAAGATTATTGTCGAAAGAGGGGTTCCTAATTTTTGTTATAAGTTTATTTATTTAAAAAGACTAACCAAAGCTACTAGGGCTAACACACTAATGCTAACATATACAAATACTGTCATACTGTTTTAACCTGATTTCTTCGCTTTGTATCTGCATATCGTTCTATATGTAATACAATATTTTTAATGATAACACGCACCAACATCTCTGTATGTCTTAATACTTTCATATCTATGTATATAACATTCTCACCTCATTCTCGGAGCCGAAGACGTCCCCCTGGCTGATCTGCTTGTAGAGCGGCACTGGCTCGGCGCAGTCGCCCTTCTGCTTGCCGAACATCTGCTGCAGCTGATGGAACTTGGACGGCTGGTGCCCGTTCTTCTGGAACTTCTGGTTCGTCTGGATCTGGAGTTAGAAGGAAATATATATATATATATATATATATGATCCAAACAAATGGGGGTCCGATATGCCTATCCTTGAAGGAAACGGGCGTGGTGTGTTGTACAATATTATGTAGTAGGCAAACTACGAATTTGTCAAAAGTAACTTTAGCTGTGAAACTGTAAGTCTTGATGTCTTATACAATGAAAACAGTCATTCAATCAATTACAAGATAAAGACACTTTTATTCACAAAACAGCACAGAATGCCGACTAGAATCAGCGCATGTGATATAAAAGAACCACAACTATACACAATTAGTCAGAATATCTTTGTAATCTACAGCTATTTAGTGATTTGTAAGTAACTTGAAACCAATATTAAAACTATTATACTTCAGTCCTTTTAATTCATCCACCTACGTAACCTTAAAGCAATCAAAGTAACCGACTAAAAGAACTACGATCCACCAGTATCTACCAACATCAATACCATCACTACCCCATAGTTACGCTACGATATTCCTGTGTCGTCATCAATACCCAAATAGTTAGGTTCAGATATGCCGTGACGTCATCAACGTGACTCACAATTAATAATTAACGGGACTTATCGCGTAAGTTTATATATAATAAAATTACCTTTTATTAACCCGACGTTTCGGCTACGTTGCAGTAGCCATGGTCACGGGCAGACTCTTATTATATATAAACTTACGCGATAAGTCCCGTTAATTATTAATCATGAGTATAAATCGCGAATCTCTTAAAACTATAGGGACTCACAATATTGCTATCCAGTTCATTCTCGTGTTCCTTCTCATTCTCCCAGGTGACAAGCGGCCTGTAGTCCGGTGTAGTTTCCCTTGAGAGGAACGCGAACTTCTTTTTGTTGTTCGCGTCTTGTGGCTGCATGGCTGGCGTGTCTTTGCTCGTGGTGCGGGGTTTGTGGGTCGATATTGTTACGCCTGGAAATAAGGGTGTTTGTTTAGATGGGGTGTATGGTAATTAAGATATTAGACTCAAACTCAAATGTTTTTATTCAATATAAGTATAAACATTTGTCTGAAAATGGTTATCTCTTAATATTAAAATTCTAAAGTTGAGTAGTAGTAGATATTAATAGAATTAGCTTACAAAAACATGGTGAATTTATCCTTTTAGGGAAAGAGAGAAACTTGGAGACACAACAACTGATATCTTGTAGTAGACCTGTTTGATAATCTGGGAAGTAAACATAGCACAAACTGGTTGCTTTTGATGCCGGCACGTCGTAGGAAGCGACAAAAATACTATGAGTCAATAAAAACTTATTTGACAACTGGGCATACGGCTTAAAATATATGTATACGGCTACGATATACATATGACAGCACAAACAGATGTCTAAGGATGTTCTTATCTTCGAGGTTCTGTAGCTAAGAAGGCACCTATAACTCAATTCAGTACAGTTATTTACCTGTCTTCATGCTCATCAGCTGAGGCGGTGCGTTCATTCCATTCAGCCAATCCTTAGCCGACAGGGCAGGCACGGGCGCCGCGGTATCGGGATATAAATCTTCCTGAAATGTAAAATAATGTGTGAATAACGGATTCACAGTGTCATGTTGGGTCAAAGACAACACATACTATGATAATATTTAGCTGTTGCTCACTTCATTGATATAAAATTACTTCATAATTAATACTTAGGTGGTAAGTAGTAGTAGTACATATTTAGTGATTGTTATCACGTGTGAATAAGAAAACGTATTAAAACAATCAAAAACCACACTGGAAAGCAGAAGTAAACTGGCTCAATTCGGTATTCACTAAACATTCTAGTTAATCTAATTCGACGTACGTCACGGGACTTGAGTCTGTATTAGCGGGTACAGGGTTCAAATTCCGCTTGAGCATGTACTAATGGAAATGAAGTTTAATGAAATTCTATGTACATTTTCGTAATAAAAATACATTTACGAAATTCATCGAATATTTCGGTGAGGGAAACCTACCTGTTCCCCGAACAGGAAACAGCCAGTGCTTGTAAATGGCGACATGGCTTACCAACTTTCACGATGAGTACTGACTATCTGATCAACACGTACGTTCGAGGAGGCCATAGAATTACTACCTTCGCAATTGCTCATTCTCACCTGAACCTCTGACTACGCCACAAGGGTAAATGGACGTAAACGTTTGTCTTGTTTTGTCTACTTAATCGTTACACCAGAGACACCAAATACATTCACGCCTACCCACCTAGGAGGGTAGTGCACTAACCTGGAAGCAGTCGGACTTGCGCGGCACGATCATGGAGATGGGCTCGCAAAGGCCTCGCGCCGTGTGCAGCTTGTAGAAGCGGAACACTTCGCAAGAAGCCGTGCTCAGGCCACGCTTCGGGATGAAGCCTAGGCCACGCTAGAAAGAAATAGGGGGTTAATAAGGTAATTAAATGATTCTATTTACACACTAGTCATACAAAGATCATTATCAAGCCCCCACGTAAGAGGACTGTTGATGTTAACGAAGAAAAATTTACCAATCAATCAGCCTATGTCAGTCCACTGCTTGACGTAGGCCTCCCCAAGGTTACGCCACAAAACACGATCATTCGTGACCCTCAGCCCACCACTATCAGCGACCTTTTTCAGGTCATCGGTCCATCTAGCAGAGGGGCGTCCTACAGTACGTTTACCGATTTGTTTATATACATATTTATATTTCTAGTCTATATAGATTTTATTTTATAAAATATACATAATACGCGAGATTTTATAAAATATACATAATATTGTTACGTAGGGGGAGCCCAATAAGACGTATGACAATCACATAGACGCCATATTGAAAAAGGGTGAAGTTAGAAGTACCTATAACCGCCGAGTGTGTATGGGAAGATGTATCAGAGTCAATTAAGCGAAAATGGTCTGTCAGGATCCGCGATCTCTGCCTACCCCGCTACAGGGAATCAGGCGTGATGTTTATGTATTAGTTTAGTAATATTATTTCAATCAACTGATCGATGCAGTAGCGGTTTTGAATCGAATCGTAGCTTCGTAACTACAGACTTGCGGTCACTTGGCTAGTGTATCTCGTTTAGTGGTTTAACATACCTGTGGGTTGCCAGAGAGGAATTGGTTGAGGAAATGCACGTAAGGAGCCTCGTCTACCACTTCGTAGTAGCGGATGTTACCGTCCCCTTTACCCGCCAGGTAAACCTGTAAATGACACATATTCATTCATACATATTATCCTGTAATATTGGATAAAAGAATAGAATGGCGAATGAGTAAACGTCCGATTGATCATCGATTTTCTTTATGAAACATACCCATCCCTTGGGACTAATAATATTCAGTATCTTTGAATAACAACTTTATAACCTCTCACGAGTTTTTTTTAAATATGTTTGTGATCATTTATAAAAGATCGAAAAAAAAAACGGTTTTGAAAACAACATGGCTGACATGTACGTAAAAGACAACTCACCATATTAGTATCATAATCATAGTAGGGAAAGACGACACCGGAGGAGCTGTCGATGGTTTCGCAGGCGAGCGGCTTGCTCAAGTCGTGTTGGTCCCACACGGCGTACTGGCGGTCGCTGTAGCGGGAGAAGCCCGTTGTCAGGATCCTGCCCTGGCTCAGGTACGTGCATTTGGAGGCTTTGGTTCCCTGGTGGCATGGACCTTCCTGGAAAATAAAAGTAGCTTGGTGTATTTTTGCAGTATATGGAATCCCCTGTGTAGAAATAATATGTTGTTGATTTGTGAAATAAAATTTACGTCGAGGTAAAATAATATTAGAAACCAAAACGTCATTAAATTACTAACTGTGATTAGATTAATATTTCATTGTCTACATAAATTGTAGACTCCGCCGTATCAAATCAATATAACATTCGCAGCTTATCAAATATGTACATTAATCTTTTAAACATTATTATCCTTATAATTCTGATTTTTTTTTTCGTAATCATCAACCACTTACAGTTATTTCCACTCTCCGAAAAGTACCAATTATCAACGTACGGACTTTTAACTACAAAAACGAAATATCGATACTATAATTCCTCTAACTTACCGACACAACGATCCCAGCCCTAGGCTCGATGACTCTCAACTTCTTGTCCTTGCACGTAGTAGTGAGCAGGGAGCCATCACGGTTGAACGACATGCAGTAAATGACGTCACGGTGGCAGTCGATCACTCGCGCCGCTTCACCCTTGCCCACGTCCCATACGAAGATCTGTACAAATGGATACAGTATTAGGTATTACCTTCGGTGTAGTTTAGCCGAGGGGGCCTTGACTCTGAATCCATGGGTAAAGGGGTCAAATGCCGAAACATTTACCAATCGAAATGAAGTTTTCTGATTTAGTATGTACATTCATGCATTGCAAACGTAGTGAAAATACTCGTGATAATTTCTTACGGGGAAGTCATAAATTTGTCTCATCACTTTGTAAGTAGGTCATTTATGGCAACATTAACCCCATTTTTCACCTGCTTACACATTGTGATACGTAAAGTTCCATGTAACCTTATAAAGCATCTGACTATATTACGTTTATACATATCACACAAACTAGAGTACCCGCCACATAAGGTGGCAGTTGGAGGCGTCGCCACAGTCGCGTAATCCAGTGTTGCCAGTAAACACGCCAAAACTAGCACTCACTGTGCCATACGGCTCGATACATTATATTGAGGTTTCATTTGTAACGATCTTTGGTTGCAGAGCTATAAACTCAAATAAAACAAATTAATATACCAAAGTCAAAAGTCAAAATATTTTTATTCAAAATAGGCCCTATCATAAGCTCTCTTTGAAAGTTATTTTATGATCTAAGTACAAATTAAAAAAACTATATATTGACAAAAGGAATATATATGAGTGAAGTGGAAGGGCGGTTACGTAGGGGCCGGCCTAATAAGACATATATGTAACAGTCAGATAGACGCTATATTGAAAAAAGGTGACGTTAGGAGTACCTATAACCGCCGAGAGTGTATTAGAGAATGTATGAATGTCAATGAAGCCAAAGTGGTCTGTCAGGATCGGGACAAATGGGGATCCGTGATCTCTGCCTACCCCTCTACAGGGAATCAGGCGTGATGTGTATGTATGTATGTAAAAAAACTATTTCAAACATGGCACTGAGCATTGTCTTTACATATTTTTACCGAGGTTAGTTCACCAACCATTTCGGCTGCTCAAGATGCCACGTCATGAAGACCACGACCGCTCTGATAAGAGCGTAACGATTGAGAAGAAGAAGTTCAGCGGAGACCCTTGGAGAAGAACTAACAAGAAACTCCAGAAATCAATTTATTATAATCACCCTTAACAAACATAAAAATTACAAAGAGTGGGCAAAAAACACAACGCTGGTAATACTAAATTTACCTTTCATACAAAATAACACGCAATGGCGGAAACGTCAAATTTAGTTCCAAGTTTGGCTACTGCCTCCTTATGTGGCGGGTACTCTAAACACTCTCAACCTCAAAGTTTCACTTGTAAATCCACCATTGAAAAGATAGTAATTCAATGCCCACTTCGAACTATAATTTAACTAGTAGGTACCGTCGCAAATCAAAACCAATGTAAAGCATGTTATGTCTTTCAACAAATTACGTTGTCTGTAACCTATATGTAAGAATAAGACAACTTATAACTGATGTCTCACCAAATAGTCGAAGCCGGCGCTGAGCAGCACGTTCTCGGCGGTGGGGTGCCACTCGATGTAGGCGACGCGCCGCTTGTGCCCCTGCAGCTCCACCAGGTAGTCGGTCAGGTGTCGCGACAGCCCGCCGTCGGGGATGTGCCACAGTTTCACCTGGAAGGAGTAAAAAGGTTAAACTATATGTGGCTCGAACTCGTAACTCGATGGTTGAACGACTAAAAGTTAAGGTAAAATTCTCCACTATAGTCGCCTCCTGCGATAAGCTGAGAAGAACGGCAGACTAATTACTATTTTAATAAGTCCTTTACTACCATAGTTTTTTATTTTTGATAATAAGTCGCTCACTTAAAACGTTACATAGTTTTCTCTTACCAAAAACAAATCTTATTTTTGGTCATCTACCAAATGTGAAAAACGATGAGTCCTTTCATTAGGATAAACTATCAACTCCACCATTAATAGGTAGAATTCTTCACCATATTTTCCGTCAACGAACCCACGTGACCACCCGATGAGTTAACTGCAAACCGGTATACCACCAGCGCTCGTATCTGTCGCAATTAAAAAGCTATCAAAATCCACTTACCGTGCAGTCGTCGGAGCATGACGCGATGATGTTATCATCGAAGGGGTTCCACTTGATGTCCAGCACTGGCCCTTTGTGGCCGGTCACCCTGCTCGCGTTGAAGTCTAGACGACCCGTCTGGAAATGAGGGGAAATGATATAGATTACGACCAGGGTGTCTGAGGTGGTGATCAGAAGTTCTGGATTAGGTCACATCGTCTTCGATTTACACCTAAATTTACTTATATACGTGTGTATATACACGATAATGTCATGTCATGTCTGTATTCTACGTATGTTGTCCATAGAGGATAAACAGAAATGAAATCCTCATCTTAATTAACACAAATAACATAATTAGAAAGGAATCGACCCAATAACATTATTACATTAAATGACAGTCACACGACACATAAAATAAAGTACCTATAACCGTCGCGTGTGTATACATAGACGCTAAACCCGTATCCCTAAAAAAGATAGGCAGATATGCATCCAGTTTTTCCTATCCACGTAAACCACTTTAACTACATTGACATTCATAAACCTCCACATACACACTCGACAATTATAGGTACTCCTAGCGTTTACTTAGTTGTCCTAATAAATACACATGTCCAGTTAACAGTCATAAAGCGACACTCTCACAATAACCAAGGTCGTGAGTGTATGCACACTGATGGAATTTGTAATATGATGTGTCATCTAAATGATGTCATTACAAAGGTACATTAATGCAATGCGTTTGTTGTCTATTGTATGAACGAACATACATATGTATTAAATATTAATTTTGTTGGCTTATCAGATCAATGAATACCTAAAAGGTATGAAGCTTTTTAAAGTTGTAATAGATAGTATGAAACGTGACATTTGTGAGTCCCTAAACTCAGGATATTATACTATGTCGAGTATTTAAACGATTACGAACCAAACCCTAACTTGCTTTACAGCTTTGTACGTATTTTGATGTGAATTTTAGTATTTTAGATGGACAGTATATTATTTTCTTTGTACTTTTATTTATCTTGAGGAATATAACACCTCATCATCCATTCAGATACTATCTCTTTAATAAGCGTTGATTAATTTAAGTGTTCTGATTATTGGTTCGTTTTCTAGAGAAACCTATTATTGAATCTTGTTTTTCTTAACACTAGGCACACTTGACACAGATCAGCTAGTAATTATAACAGTCAATTTTTATGACTATCACTACTCATTACTTGCCACATTTGTTCCCGACTATCTGGGATGAAGGATTTCTATCTGTTTCATTCAATCCCGAAAATAGTAAGGTTCAAACGGGCAAAGACACAGCTCTATTAATTGTAGACACTCAACTTCTAAGCACTCCATAGGGTCCTAAATTAGATACGAGTATATTATAGGTATATGTTTCTACTTACATGATCCAAAGGCAGTACAAGAAACGCACCGCCGCCAGCCACCTCGGTTACTATGGCAACGAACTTGGGGTTGACGGCGCAAAAGTTGGAGTCGTGAGCGTTGCGCGTGATCTTGACGTTGTCATAGCAACGCTCCCGTTTGAATGGAACGCCGTAAACATGGCGGAATTTTGAGGAGCGCACGCCGCGAAACCAGATCTGCAATGAAATATTATAAAATATAATTATACTTACGTATTTTCGTCACTTTATAGGCAGAGCATTGAAAATGTTTTAGGTACTTATAACCGGGAATGTGTATGAGGAGGTGTATGAGTGTCAATGAAGCGAAAGTGATTTGTCAGGATTAACAGTCAGGATTAACTATCGGGGTTGACGTGGTTGAGGAATAATCATTCTATGTTCCCCTAGTGACCTTCGGTTCTTTCCTTAGTCACCTTCTACAACATGTCGGGAAGTATGGGCGCAAGTAAGCATTTTATTTACATCTCTATCTATGACGAGACTGTATGAACGATATTATATAGTAACATGTACTTCAAGAATATTATTATGATAAGCATGTTATATTGGTTAAGCAGACTATTGATCAACATGTTGAAAGATCCTGACAAATCACTCTAAAACTCTTTGACAAATATAAACCATTGTATATACAAAACCTCTACATGTTACTTTAACTTTAAGGTGACCTTAAGGTACCGTCCATCGCCAGACTGTCCACTGACTAATAGTCTGTTTACCTTTTTTATCACCACATTAAGCCCATGACGTCATTGTTAGTTCGTTCACTCCGAGACCAATTAACTTGTAATTAGTTTAATCACTCCAACTTGTCTCTGGGCAATCACGCGAGTGCATATTTGAAGCTAGTCTGGGACGTACAAAAACAGCTAACTAGCTACCGATCTTCTTGGCATGTTGTAGGAGGCGACTAAGAGACTAGGGTGGAATCAACCTGTCAGTAATGTTCTATAAGACAACACAACTTCAGTATTCATGCTTAAAAGTGACCTAGGAGATACTAAATCACCGAGGTTCTAACGACCCCGAAAGAGACTGAAGAACGTGAATGTATATGTATGTATATAAATCTTTTTACTGCATCAAATGCCTACTTCTTATATGTATTGTTGTTGTATCAAGTGTGCATAATTAGTGTTATGTCAAAATGTATATGTATAGCACTGAATGAATGTTTTTCTTTCTTTCTATATATGTAGCTGTCTTTCTTTACCTAATAGGTTAATTCAGAGTAACTCAGTCATTGGGGGGTTAGAATCAGTGGGTACAGGGTACTAATCTCGGAGTACGTACTAATCAAAAAGAAGATTTCTAAACTGCTATGTACATTTACACAAAAAATATACATTTTGCAAAATGTACAAATGTATGGCGACACGGCTTACCACCTGTCACATTGAGTGCTACCAGGGGAAGTCTGATAATACGTTTTAGCGCAAACGCAGTTAAATATCAGATCAGTAATAGTGTAAAGCTGGTAAAATTTCATTCTTGAAATAGCAAAATTGACAATTTTCACTTAAAAATGGCGTAATTTCTCACTTGCTAATCCGCTACCAACTTCACACTATTACTGATCTGATACTAAACTGATATTTTGGAAAAAGCATTAGTGGAAAGATCAACACGTGGCCATAGAATACGTACCAGTAGTCGTGAGGCGCTAACCAGATAAGATCTCTGACCGTGAATGGCCATGAACTCTTGTGATCACATTTAGTACAAACTTATAAACCTGTTTATTAGTAATAGTCAGTTTCAACTATCTGGTGTAATGATTTCAACATACATAGGTATTTTTATCCTGTTCTGGTTCCTAGGGGACTTTAAGCATGAATATTAGGGGTTGTGATGCCATATGGAACATTAGTGACTGGTTGATAGCACATTGACCAATAGATTTCATTTTCCCCCTGTCCCTAAGTCGCCTTCTACGACATACATAAGAACGGCAGTTAGTCAGCATTCGACTGGGGCAGAACCTCGGATATACGACAATATATGCTGTATCAATTAAACACAAATATTGGGGTTGTGACGTCACATGGAACACAGGTGACAGGTTTCTAATTTCTAGCCCATCTAAGTGGGTTCAATGTGGCTATAAAACACTTAATACACATTTCCTCTATTACGAATAGTCAGTATCGACTATCTAGTGAAAAGTGAGTTCAACATACATATACATAAAAGTCCTTTAATCGCTTTCATTGAGGACAGAACCTCGGAGATACGGGGTTGTGATGTCATATGGAATAGTAGTGAAAGGTTGCTAGCCCATCGAAGTAGGTTTAAAGTAGCTATAAATTACTTAATACGCACTTATGAACATATATTTACTCCTCCTTCTTCTAAAGCTAGCTCCTGTCTTCCCTAAATGGGATAAAGCGTGATTATATCAACCCGTACTCAGCCTATCACCGTCTAATTCCGTTCAGAGGCGTGGGGAAAGGTTCGAAAGTTTACTTAAACATGCACATATTAATCATACACATTAGCCTAAGCCGAAAAACGATATAAAATGTGAAAGGTGAATCTCTATCGCTTCCTAAGCTTTCTAAATTAATCCCGCGCTAGTTATGGACGGTGTAGGAATGATAAGTAGCTGCCGGTCTTCGTAGGCAGTGTAGGGTAAGGATTAAAGGACTTGAGTAATGTTAATGTATGTATTAGAAGAAAAAATACCACGAACAAGAATAAGATTACATAATGTCATCGATTAAGATTCAAGAAATTTCTAGCCCGTTATCTGATATTCCATTTAGTCTATGCCACATTAGTTCCTTGCTAATCAGGGACGAGAACTGAATGACAACTAGCTGCCTTTCATCCCGGCATGTCATATAAGGGCTCAATGAATATATCGGGTGATTGATATCAACATCAACTATCATCAACTAGTCACCAGTATTCTGTATCAATGGCATTAAAACTGATAGATTTGCTAATACTGACCAAGGTATAGATATTACATAACCCAAGTATCTATTCCCCCCGAACTGTGTTAGGGTCCTGAATGTCACCCAGACTATTGCACGGATAGGCTACAATTGGCACATGTCAAAATTAGGGCCAATCTACGCGACGTCAATGACCTTAGTGCAGTTTATCATGACGGATACAGTGGTGTGATGTACTGACAACCTTTTTTAGATCAGGTCAAGTTCTCTTTGGAGTGCAATTAATATCGGGAATGTAATTCGATTAACGTGACTTATATGGACGTATCTACATATACTTAGGTAACAAGTCAATCATCTTAAAAAGGGTAAATATGATATTAAACGAAGAAAATATTCTAGCCAAAACGAAAGTGTAAAAGGGATATAAGAAGTTAAAATTTTTTAGTCAAAATCTTTGGCACATTAATAAAGGACAGTCAGTGATGAATAACAGCACCATATCCCTTAGTAGTCTCGTACAACATATAGGAAAGAAAGTCAAATAGTTTATAGTCTAGGCTAGTTTGTATAATAATTTGTAGTTTTGCATGTATTTATTCAATGACAATTCTAATTTAAAATTACTTGGAAAGAGACTAAGGAAACCTTACTCTAAGGTTCTGTCCACCCCGAAAGGGCTTGAGGGACGTGAATGTATATGTATGTATTTAATATTAGGCCTAAGTAACGGCTATTTATGCACAGAATGTCGTGACTGAGGGATGTAGACGTCAATAGGTACTAAGTACTAAAGATGAGAAGTAACATTTGATTGAATTTGTTTCACTGTACCTTTGGGTCATATCAAACCCACTGAATACGATATACTAATATGAACACAAGCATTATAGCATTTTTTTGTATCGTTTAGAGTTTAAAATACCTGTAATCCTTGTTACAAGATTATTCATAAAATAAAAACTGAGATATCTGTTATGAATCAGTCATGTTCATAACCTCGAAGTGGGATATTCAATAATTTTGCGTTGGTGGTAAAACTATCATCAAACGAGGATTAAAAACCCCATAGTCCCTTAGTTGCCTCTTGGATTTGAAGCTATTTTATTTTAGCTCCAGACAGTCACAGCATCATTAATTCGACATATCATTTATTATTCAACATGCAATGACTAATAAATGTTATTTACTTAATGGTACATGCAATATTTTATTATGATACAATTACTTATAAGTGTGTGTATTAAACATATGCTATATACAAACACATTACGTCTAGGATTCTCCATGGAGTGTACAGGTTACAAGATATTTACTTCTGTTTCTACAACATCTATTTCTTTTGTTTATAATTTACACGATACCATTTGAAAATATCTGGAACCATGCTCTCACTCCTTTGCAGACAATAGACGTGATATGTAGGTAAATACCAGTATATACTGGTGGGTAAATTGCAATAAACAAGTCTCACCTGTGAGTTCGTCATAGCACCGTCGTATCGCAATCCAAATCCACGAAAAACCAAATCATGCACCAAAACCACTTCACAGTATCATATTCTTGCAATTTCTAACAAAATATTCTTAACTAAAACTGTGCTCGAGTAAATGCCCGTACACATCACTGAAATAAGCGAAAACAAAACATAATAAGCGAAATAATAATAAAAAAGAACTTAAGCGTTAAAAGTCGTAAAACAAAATAATTAAAAACAAAACACACGTCCGTTCCGTACGAAATGATAATTTAATTTGAACGCTCTTAAAACGTAACGCTCATCAATTTAGCTAGCACCACTTAGTCAAGTTTAGCAATGCACCGGCGAAAGGGGATCGTGAAAAATTCGCAATAACTGACTTACTGCATTACTGAACAGAGGTTATGCTAAAATAATAAAATATAACATGCAAAGAAAACAAGATTTCTGCCACTAACTAATACTCAATATATGTACACATACACTTCAGGTTTATTTCGTTTTGCGTGACAATCACTGCTAATGTGGAATAGGTCATATCGAAGCCACTTTTGACCAGATAGTCAGCTAAGAATATGACAGGAATATAATGTTCCATCTTACTTTATAAAGGTGCTATTTATAAAAAAGGTAGGTTTCCTACTGTAGAAGTGTTTTGCGTAGAGTACAATAATAATAATAATAATTATATTTTATTGGATATGTTACAGATACTAACTAGATCATTATTATATTACTGGTTCTGTCTGTAACTAGACTGAGTCGTATAACGATTGTGGTATGTGTAAGGGGTGGCTAGGGTATATATAATCTATTCTAGATAGGTCTTTATTCAATATATAAACACTAATGACATACAGAAATATTGTTCAACACCAAATCGTGAAATTCTTACAAAATCATTAAACTATTGTGTATGTATCTATCATTAGTATCACTACCTAGTCTGTATTGCAAAATAAATCTTCACTGTTCCTCAATAAGTTCTATTTTCGTTCAAAATCGTGCAGATTAGAAATTGAAAGATAATTACATGATATCAAAACAAAGTTTGTTATTTGAATCGGTAAATCACTTTCAACTATTCATAATCTAGATGATTCAATAGGATATAAGATTTCCATTAATAACTATGAATCTAAATTATAACACATACAAATAACAAAGACGTTTTCTCTACAGATGTAATATTAATACAACGATTATTCCCGATGATTGTATTGACATACATACTTTCATGGTAGTTATACATACATAGTTATAACACCCTCATTCAATATATCAATTAGATATGCGTCATACGTCTCCTACGTAACAGCTATTCCATTTAGCCCTTGCAAGGTAAGAAGGGTGACATTAGAAGTACCTAGAACCGTCAACTATGCGGAAAGTTATGGATGCCAGTTAAGAGAATAAGGGATGATGGACAACCATCTCAAAAACACTAGTTAAATAGTCAGAAAACTATTATTTACTTCAATAGTAAACTTCTATTATACTTTGCGGGGCTCCCAGAGATTCGTGTGTCCATCGATCACCGAAATTGAGTAAGTAGAGCGTGGCAAAACCACCTTTAACCAAATAGTCAGCGCCCAACGTGACATAAGGAGGGCCTTCGTGTACATTTACGGACTATTACCTATCACAAAGCAAGCATAATCATGTTGTCTAAGTTTTTACTTTGTATGTTAACTATAGAAAGTAACAACGTTACAAATTAATATGCTATTACGTGAACGCTTATTACGTAAATTTACGTACGAACTTGGTTACTATAATAGTCTATTACGAATTCAATGCGCATAACATTTCGGCCATGTTGTGCATTTAACAAAGGCTGAAATTACACTGAATAATTTTGCATTGATTTAGACTCGAAACTATATATATAATAAATATATTTGGTTAGTTATTAACTACTGAATGTTACATTATATAATAGTTAGTACTTGTTTGTTGACACGGCTGTCAAATTGGATACTGAATCTGGTAAATCGTGGCTATGAGATGACTATTGTTACTTACGCAATAGCGGAGATGGACATGCGAACCTTTGATTTAAGTTTTTGATGTTGTTAACGACGGGCAGTCAAGATTAGAACTAAACCTTCTATTTACTTAATCCTGGCTTATGAATAAATAAACGGTGAATAACATCTCATCTATTCTGATTTTCTATTTACACCATCAAAGATAATAGGCGAGAAGATATGTCATAATTAAAATAACTAATTTCACTACTTCACGCGATTACCAAATGAAATAAAAATGATTAATTCAAACTTTCCTAAACTTCGGACCCATTTGCAAGTAAATATAATTAATTTCGATATCATGTCTAGCTCGTTCGACACTTCATCTTATGTAACCAGCTGTCTATCTGCCAGCCTTTAAAATGAGCCTATGGAATTAAATAAAATAAATTTCTTTAGTCTTTACATAGGTTGTGTGACGAAAGGTATTTATTTTGTAAACATAATACTTCCGTCCTTTTATCTCTTTCGAATCGGACATAGCGTTTGAGACACGATTACTCCACAGCTACCTTTAGCGTAACTAACAGGAACAATGTGGTTATGACTAACTATAGGACAAAGGATTTTACTTAACATTTCTTTTCTAACCCTTAGTAACTAATACTACGTACGTGTCTATTATCTCTGAACAAACTCTCTGGATGGAAAACATTAACGAAATATGAGTTGGTATAATGGTACTGTACTTCCATGGGGGACTTCTTAATACAAATAAGTAATTTAAGAAGGTGTCTAACTTTCAACAATTATGTTCAAAAAAGAACCCAAAATTTTTAATGGGTAGTCGAACATACATTAAATTTAAAAAATACAATTTCAGTGCAGCCAAATCTCCTATACATGGCATATACATATATTTATGTGTTAACATACATACACTTATGTATCTTTATGTGTATGTACATCTAACGGTTGCATCACACACACATCTGTCACACAGTTTCTCTGTTAGCTGGGGCAACGACTCACCGATGACTTTTCACTTTTTTCCTCCCATCACAACTAGACTGGTTGATGCCACTTAGAAAGTATTGGGTGCCGGCCGCTCGCTCATTAATATATTCAATGCTCTTAATAGGCATGATCTCATCGATCGATGGGTTTTATCGATACGCTTACTTATATTATACTGTGAGATACGCATTGACTATGGCTAAATCGATACGTGTCTCACACTAACTGCATTGAGATATCGGATTGAATGAAATGTATCTTATATGCGTTTTAGGTTAGTATTTACATACGTGTAACACTTCTTATTCCATAGAACCTTCCAAGCATAGGTTACGGATTCTATTTTTTACGATAAAAAGTACTTAAACATCGTGAAAAAGCCTCTTTCTCCGAATAAGCAATAGACAGGGAATATCACGACCTATTAAGGTACATAGTCGTTAGCTTCTACGAGGTTGTCACAGGCTTGAGAGACCACCTTCGTCTTTAAGTCTTTGGCCACCCAAAGCCCCTTTTTTAACTACATAGCCTTTCCTACGTGATAGGTGGCGAATCTTTCACTGGTAACAAGTAGGTAGTTGATTAAATGTGGTCACCACTTTATCATTAATTTTAGATATGAACTCAAGTATAAATAGAATTGATTTAATTTACGAAAAAATTACCTTAATTGTCCTACCATAAGCCGGGAAGAAAGGCAGTTACTACTTGCATTTCACTTACATTCAAACCTAACACGCAAATAATAATTACGCTTATCAAAACCTAATTCATACTGCAATCACACCACACCATAAAGGAGTTAATGATGCATTTAATGGTTTGTATATTTACGATATAGTACATAGTTACTTGAAGGACATGCCATAATCATTAGTAAACACGACTGCTAAGTCAATATACTGTCGATCAAACAGACTTATCAAATAATGGACTTAGTCAATTGTTAATTAAGTTCATTAACATATGGATACGCTTCACGACCGTTAACCCTTTCAGGGTGGTCTGAGCTTGAGTAGTCTATGTATCTAAGAGAATTTACACTAAGAAGGAATTGAATCTTATATTATAAATTAAATTTAGGATATATTCATTATTAAATCCTCTATGGTTATGTGACTGAGAATTATGTCTTAGTGAATCTGAGGTGGCTCCAATATGAATGAAATACAAGAAACTCAAAAGTAAAATTTATAGCTATCTAGTCCAACTAATCTTTGACTAAATAGCCATATTGTAACTATCTAACTTAGTCATTTAGTGACCATCATTTCCTGTAGAGAATTAGGCATAGATAACAGACTTAGATTTATAGTATCCTGGTAAACCACTTTCACTTAAATGTAGATTTTGGTGGTAGTTACTTCAAATATCACTATTTTATTTCGTGTATTTGCATGTTTGAGAGTATGGTAATTCAATGAAAGTTAACTACCTACTTCCTTTTATAGGTAATAGTCAGTGCCTACAGTTGGTTATGAGTAATTCTTCTAAGAAATACAGTGCAGATTGACAGATAGTCTTCTCCAAGCTCACATTACACACAAGGCCTCATTTATCAAGCCATAATATTTACTTATCTCATGTTCACATCCTTAGATGTTGGACAATTCATATTATATTTATAACAATACTAGTGTAACGATATAATTTTCTATATTTGGATGGATAGATACTATGAGATATATAATATCTCCTTGTTTATCTTTAGATTTATAGATCTGTGTTTGCCTAACCCGATGGAGACGTAGAGGCATGGATATATGTGTGCAACCTTTACCATTACTAAAAGACATCATGAATATGTTCACAAGTTCCTAGCTTATCATCCACAAAGATAAAACCCTATCACACCCATTTACCTTTCTAGGGTAGTCAGACGTTCATGTGACCACCTCTGCAATCGCAGAGGAAAACTGCCCTTTTCTCAAAATAGGCAATAGTCAGTATCTGTATATGGCAAAATCGTTTATCATATCAAACATTAAGGATTGACCACCTGGATAACATGTAGGTTCAAAGTAGCCATAGAGTAGATTATAAGGTAAAAAGTAGGTTTTAAGTAACCTAAGACTGTCAAAATGTTCATAGTGGACACTAAACCTCATGTTACTTTTAAAGGCTTGTACGGTTGTGTATTTGTAAAGTGGAGCATAAGTTACTGTACATGAAAGATTAACAGGGGACATATAAAACCCTATTACAAAAGTTTAGTAACTAATAGGAACAACTTAGGTTTAAACCAGAGATGTTACTAACACGTTATTACAAAAAACCAACTGTTCCCTAGTACAGTAACTTGTGTGATGGATGTTGTGTCATGTTTAGAAGGTAATAAGACCTCATTTAGTACACTCTCATAATGCAATGAGAGACTCGCCTCTAAGAATAATCAATGAATCACATGTTAGCTGAAGTCTTTAGACATGTGACTAACTATACAATGTGAATGCTTAGTTTCAAATCAATTTGGTGGCTTGTAAATAAAAAATTTTGGGTCTAGGCCCTTATAAATAAATTAAAGTTAACTACAGTACAGTACAGTAAGTACAGGATTGACATGTCATGATTCTAACATACAAACTTACATTTGCAACCTCTGCATGCCCAAAACGAGAGGCAGAGACTATCAATCCCCAACTGGAACTAGCTTTTACGTTTCTATTCTCTTTCAAATATGCCACGTTTCTAGGGGTCTAATTCACAGATAACAATGATATATTTTGAATTATGTTGTACATTATATTGTATAGACGGTAATAATGTTTACAGTTTATATCAAATACGGATAAATTAAGGATTTCACGCTTATTTAAAGCATACTTTAAAACCAATGCGAATTATAAATTTTAAAACAAACTATGATTACCACTTATACAATATTGACAGCTACAAATTTCTTCAAACCTAAAATAGTGTTTCCTTCTACTAGACAATTTTGGGCTAAATACTTAAGAAACAATTATTTTACAATACAGAGATCATAAGTGGAATACCAGTGCTGTAACTAATGCATTTCACACTTAAGAAGCGCAGTGAACACTCTTAATTATCCATTTCCGTGGTTTCAAAACCACATGCAAGCAAGCATAACACAGAAATTTAAGTGGTTCTGGTTACCGTGTATAGAAAAAAAAATCACTAACCTTAGCGGCCGGTTTGTTGCAGGCCCTTTCATCCACCAAAGCACAGTTTTTAGCCGGACTCTTCTCACAGAAGTTGATGATTTCTAAATCATTTGTCTCCCTTATCGATTCATCCTTTACCGGAGGCATAGCAGGAAAAATATATACGTGTTCTGGATGCTTTTATAGATGATTGTATAATGAAGAAATATCCAATGAGCGCTTCTATATTTCAGGTACAATTTATAAGTGGTTCGCACAACACGATTATATTTAAATTAGTACAAACGATTTTATTCCAAACATTTACGACACGAACATATACAAACCAACCAGATACAAAATGAATGATGTAGTGATGCGCATTGCAAACAAAGAAGAAAGCTGCGCAAACCGTAGGGATGTGAATTATCATGTGAAATACGGTATTATACGGACTTTGTTTTGTGTCAAAATATTGTTTGAGAATGTATGATGTACGAATAATAACGTAGCGTAATGTGAAAAGTAAATATATTTATATAGATTTTAGTTGTAGTTAATTTATAAATAGTCAGGTTAAATATATTAAAGAGATAAAACTTAGTCAATTTTAATTGTGACAATATGACCTAATAGCTTTAACAACACAGAGATAGACATCCACTGTGGAAATGTGCACAAGTTAAACAAGTAAAGCTTTTAACACTAGCTGTGTTAAAACTGCACCGACATACATCACAAATAAATAAATATTATACAATTACATAATCACTTTTTTTGATGATGTTTTGGAAATTAAGTACATGTGATTTTATAATATAAAGCTGGAATGTGAATTAGATATATTAGATCAATTACATATTTCGATAACATTAGGTTAAAAATGTTTATCGAACGCGATCATTTCATTTACCATCATTTGGCTGATAGCTAACACAGGTAACGGTTGCAGTTTGTCAATTATACAGAAATGTGCATCGTGTAATAAAAAATCTTACAATGCTCTCTGTAATTGGTTCTTAGATCTTGAGTGGTATATATATTGAATTGCGAATTATTCCAAAAAAATCACTTTTATCAATAATATGAGTTCATTCGTCTATGGTGCGTCAACAAAGTCAGCAGCTCAGTGAAAGTTGAAAATACAAATAATTTTTTTGGCTGAATATTTAGTGCTAAACTGGCTAAATATAGTCGCTTTGGGATAAGATTTGGATCCTCAACTGGAACGAACCGAAGAACATGGCAGAGAAGAATTGGAGCTTTGAATTCGTTTTTCTTCGGTTGTAGCGGCTGGCGGCGTTGGTGTAACCATGGCGATAAAATAACGAGAAGTTCAAACGCCGTGGCATCAGTGTTTGTACTTCAGCCGACATAACCTTAGTGGTGAATGGCTTAATAAAGAATTAAAATAATAATAATAATATGACTTTAGTCTAGTTAGTCTCTAGTCTTAATAAAAACAATAGACATGCGATCGTCTGACTACCCCGCAAGGGATAAAATTCATGAAAATATTTCCTTCTTTTGTTTTAACCACCGTAAGCTTATCCACTTTTTACGAGATTGTTAGGTCTTAATGAGACAGGGTGGTAGATGGTATAAAATATATTGCTTAAACTAGTGAGAAGTTGTTAGCACGTCGGTTTCTAAGACATGTCGAGAAAAAAGCAGTTACTTAGTCCAAGATGAATTCAAACCTGCCAAGTAATGTATTTATAGGTATATCTTTGAACGAAAATAGCTTATCCGATAAGTCAAAATTCAATATCATTCAAGTACAAATTAGAATAAAACAATATCTTATCGGTTTGAATCATTGCTATCAGGTCTTTGTTTAAAATTTACCGATGAATCAGGCAGTGGTAGTCCACTGATGGATACATAGGCTACATTTTTTTTAACACCCATTGACATCAGCATTAACGACATTATTCATTATTTCGTTAGATGGGCCCAAGATAATTAGTACTAACCACATACTAACCTTACTAGTGCAATAATGAATAGCAATATTAGTGATCGGATCAATCATGTTTTGTTGCATGTAAAATAGACGACTCCAGAATTTATTGTCATGTTAGCTACAAGTACAAAACACAGACAATACCTACCAACGTAACTTATCCTCTTTTGTAAAAATGTCGAACATATTGTACTGGTTAAGTTCTATTGCTTAGCTTGTTATAATTTTAACAATATTTTTCCGGAAATCGATAAATATTTTCCGTTGTTCTTTTAACCTACTAATCATACTATTGAAATGACCTAAACAATGAGTAAAATTGAGACATTATTGAGTAGTACAGCACGAGACACTCAAAGGTCACATTGCATATTGAGTAAATGATAAAAACATACGCCTGAATCGTGTTTTCAACTCTAACAAAGACAACTTCACATCTAACTGGATTAAATAACTTGTTTAGATAAGTTCAGTCGCCATTTTATGTTGGGAGCGCGCGCACGTTAATTTTGTTTTTAACACCATGCACAAGATATACAACTTTGGAGCCGGACCGGCTAAATTGCCGGAGGAGGTAAGATTTAATTAAACTTCTTAATCAAATTTACAATGCTTTCAATGGTAATTCATCTTGTAAAGAATACTTAATATCTGTTTGCATGGCAGTTTGTTGTCCCTTGGTAACCGTAGTCTAAAGCTAAAAGTTACCTACGTACTTTTAACTTTCGCCAAGTATTTAATCAAAATTTTAGTAAGGTCTGTGTTCGGTATATAAAACTTGGTAAGGATACTAATTCATTTTTTATAATTCCCTAATGAGTGATTTGAATAATGGTATGTACAATATTTTCACAGATTTACGAAACAGTCAAGTCAGAATTGACAAACTTTGCTGGCTCGGGAATAAGTTTGATGGAAACTAGCCATCGTTCTGCTACTTACATGAATTTCAACAAAGAGGTGCAAGGAGTTGTAAAGAGGTTGCTGTAAGTACATATTATATGACTTATTTATTTGATTTATAAATATTACGAAATATGTGACGTAGATATTACGAATCTTCATTTATTTGTTTATTTAAATAATAATATTTATTTAACTGCACGTATAGTTATTTTTTTATATGGGATATCAGAGTTTTACGGGTGGTTTTTCATTAATAATTTATTTATAAATGATGTTACCGGAGACATGTAAGCAAAAACCTTATTTATTGATATTAGGAAAATATTATGATTCCGAAAATTAGTCTACCCATTTGAGTAATAAGGTCGTACCTAAAAGATACAGTTTCAAATTATAACAACGCTAATTATGCGTACACGGCTATTTTATTCCCATTTTTAATTAACAAAGTTCAAGCTACAAGGAATAGGCAGATTTGTACTTTCGTGATTTGGAATTTACATACGAACTAATTAAATTTCGTATTTTAAATGCTGAGATGCATCGGCGAAATTTTATTTTGTCTGGGACGTAATAAAAGGAACTTTCTCGCAACTTTTTTTGAGAATTAGATTAGTTTTTTAGCGATAAACTACTTAACTAGGTCACTAATAATAATTCATCTGACCAATCTTCCACATCACAACTGCTAAAACTGACTGAGTATACATTTGTTTATTATTTCCAGCAATGTCCCTGACAACTACAAGATCTTGTTCATGGCGGGCGGAGGTCAGGGACAATTCGCTGCAGTTCCCTTGAACCTGATCTCCAGATCTGGCACCGCGGACTATGTTGTTACTGGTGAGTAATAGTCATAAAAATTACTTTTTATATACTCATATATGCACAACAATAGTACCTACTTTGTCTGTTTTATACCCGTATACATACTTTTCGTTCGTTTATAATCCGCAAATTAGTGAAAAGAAAAAGTGCCAAAGAAACTGACATTATTTTTGGAAATAATTTTGGGACAAAACTACAAAAAAGGAAAAATACCTATTGATTATCTCTATAATTTGTCAAAAAGTAAGGAACCGTAACAAAAATGTCTGCGACATGCAGGGAAGTAGGTTGTCTGTAATATTCTATTGAAGTCCTAGATTAATACAATAGTAGGCACACTAAACCTCTTGATAAATGTAACTAAGCCTTGTTCCATAAATTACCTAGCTAGACGATGAATTATGATCGCTAATTCAAATGAATTAACGGTTATTTTAAAAACATACAATGAAATACTTATTCTTATTATAAAGAACAGTATTGGAAAGTATAATCTTATTATACTTTTCAACACTGTTTAAAATTATAGTTCGAAATTTCATAATAATTCCTACAATACAACATTGCTTAGCTGCAGGGACAGCTGTTAAATAATACATACATACATTCACGCCTCTACGTCCCCAAAGGGATAGGGAGAGACTATCGATCGCCTTCGTAAAAGATCAAACTCAAACTCCTGACTAATCTCTCTTGCTTCACTCACACCCATTAACCTTCTCATACATGCTCTTCTGTTCTTCACGCTACGTACATCACGAAAAAGAATGTCTCCAATTTGATCTGTATCAGTTCTACGCGGCCTACCCCGTCCATATATTATACAATGTTGCTATATAATTTTATTTAAGCTGATGGTAGTTAAAAGTATTTGTAATAAAGATTAATATTTCCTTAAACATGTTTCACGTAATATTCGGATAGCAACTACATATCATCGATTATCTAATTGTTTAATTTAATAATTAATAATAATTTTTGTTTAGTTTAATTGTGATGGGCGTAACATTTACTCAGTTAATCGCAGTATCAACTGCTATTTAGATAAGGTTCCACATGATGTAAGCTATCACGTCAAGTGTTTAAATGGACTATTGAGTAAACATGTTGTACTTGATACGGTTGATACGAATGTTATTTGTAAATACATACAAAAACATGAATGACGCATAAATCTTTGTCGATTTGACAACAATATTCCAAAAAATACTAAAGATGTAAAATTATATTATTATGTTTCCAAGGTTAAGTCCATTCTAAATGGTAAAAAAGTGATTATATAACTAAGCAGACACTCTGCAATCATTTATATTTTGTGAATGGTCAGAGATTTGAGAGCCCATCTCTACACACAATATTTATTAGTTTGGTAGTTTTAATAATTTGATTAGTGCGAACTTGGTTTACGGCATAAACAAAGATAATATTATTATGCTAGTCAAGCTCGTAACAACAACAAAAATAACTTTCCATAATCGCCTTTTACGATATTATCAAAATTGTGTCAACAAGAGCTAGGTGAGTAGGTGCGTGATAACGCGAAAATAGTTGAATATTAATTGCAAACCTGTTGTTTGAAATACATAAACTTCACCTAAAGTACTATAACTAATAGATAAACGTTAATTAGTTCTTCTAGGACATGTTGCAATGGCCATTGTCACGGGTCAACTATGTCGGGAAACAAAGGTAGTACATTGTTTATAACTTATACGCGATAAGTCCCGTTTTCTTGTAACATGTAGATATTGTTCATAGGCATAGTTAGACACTAATTGAACATCGTCAGCTGTATGTATTATGATACCATTTGGTGTATTAATAATTACGAAAAGTGCTCCGTTAAAATGAGAGGTTTTAGAGTCGTTACAAGACTACGAATGAATCAGTATTGAGTTTACCTACTTCTTACATACATAATCACGCCTCTATTTTTCTAACCGGATAGGCAGAGACTATTGATCGCCGTCTTGAACGATTCTGACAAGTTTCTTTTGCTTCACTAAATTTGTACTTAAATTGTATTAACTTTCTCATGCAAGCTCTTCTGTATAAATAAATACATACATAAATGTACGTAAATGTACATTCATGTTCTTTAATCCCTTTCAAAGTGGACAGAACCTCGGAGATATAATATCGCCTAGGTCACTGTTAAGCACGAATATTGGGGACATTATTAACATTCACGTCTCTCAGTCCCTTTCGAAGTGGACAGAGCCTCGGAGATATAATATCGCCTAGGTCACTTCATAGCATATGCATTGGGAATACGATGTCATAATGAAACAGGTTGCTAGGCTAACGCCCAATAGATTTTTTAAACAAATGGTATCTATAAGTTTATACACCTACCTCTTTTCTATTTATAGGTGCCTGGTCAGCCAAAGCAGCAAAAGAGGCGAAGAAATATGGCAAAGTGAATCTAGTGTTGCCATCTACCGACCGCTATGTGGACATTCCGGACCAAAAGACTTGGAAACTAGACCCTAACGCCTCATACGTCTATATTTGTACTAACGAGACTATTCATGGTAGGTGTATGAGGTGATGGATTGGAAAGCTTTGTTTATATGGTTCTCAGCATGTTTGCATACACTTTTATTAACCATTATACCTTTTAAGGTAGGCAGAACCTTGAAGTAATATCTTCATGGTTACTTTTAGTAATACTAATACTGGGTTCGTGATTATATAGAATATCGGTGCTTGGTTGCCACCCGATTGGCTAAGATATTCTTTTCACCTTTAGTCCTTTAGTCGCCTCCTACGACATGTCGGCAAAATAGGCAGCTAGATTACATTTTATAAAATGTTCTCGCTAGCACGAGACCTATAGATACAGCTAGGTCAAAAAAATAAACAAAATCTATTTATTTGTGGGTATTGTGTATCTAGGTTATTAACGTATGATTTTCTCTGGGCGAAGGCGAAATACTGCTGTTCTGTTGATAGCTAAAACCTTGTCGAGAAAAGTAACTATTCCTAGGAATAAGTTATATTCTTTGTAAATTGCGAACGACTTACCAACCTTTCACATTATGTGTCGACTATTTAATGAACACGTTTCAGACTTTAACTCCTGAGCCCCTGACCACCCCGGAAGGGTTAATAATCGTTCTTAACATAACATTACATTCTTTTTTTTCACTAGGTGTGGAGTTTGACTTTGTGCCAGACACTAAGGGTGTTCCATTGGTAGCTGATATGTCTTCCAACATTATGTCGAAAAAAGTCGACGTATCCAAGGTGAGAGATATGTAATACATGACGCTTTCTTCTCTTTAACGAGGCTGGCAGATATCACTGCGTCTATGTATTGAGATTTTGACGAAACTCTTTCGCAACATGTGGCAGTATCAGTGAACATAGATGAACTCACTACTTGTTATATACTACCTATCAGGTATATTGAAGCTTTAAGAAATGTTTGAAATTTTCATGTTTACAAAATCTAAAAATTGACAATGTCATAGTTCTGAGTAGCCCATATAGCTTTGCAGTCGTGTTACGTACGAATGTATTTGTTATGGACATCTCATAGAAGGAGGCTAAGAAGTTAGGTCAATGCATATTTACTTACTTAATTGCGCGATGGGCTAGCGAGTTGCTACCAAAATAATTTCAATGCTACCAAGACCCCGATGGTTTGCTAAACAACCCACTAGATATAATATCTCTGAGAGAATTAACCTCTTCGAAAAGTATTAAGGGACATGAATTTATACAATCTTTTTCCCTTTTCTTCTATCACACTTCTACTAACTCCACTCTTCTTTCCCAGTACGGAGTCATCTTCGCTGGTGCCCAGAAGAACATAGGTACCTCTGGAGTGACTCTGGTCATCGTGAGAGAGGACCTACTGAACCAGGCCCTCCCGATTTGTCCCTCCGTGTTCGACTGGACTCTGACTGACAAGAACAACTCGATTCTGAACACGCCACCTATGTTTGCGTGAGTAACTATTCAACTTGATATGAATTAAAATTTCATTTCTCTCCTACGAGACATACATACTTATATTAACGAACGATCCTGGCAAATCTATCTCCTATTGACCTTCTCATGTTTGCTCTTCTGTTATTTAATCGACGTGATATGCTAAAGACATTATACAACTTAAAACTAACATACTAACACACAAATACCTAACATTAGTTCTCGTATTTGCCTTGCCATTCATGTGTAAAAAGATCGCGACTCGTTTTGATGTGTTACAATTGTTACGTGGTATTTGGTTTTACATTTACCTAATTATGCACATGTTCACGCCCTACATCTTGTATCATGGAAATCTGAGACACGAAAATACATACACTATCAACACCTGCGTGATGACCTTCGGTGATCGACAGAGAATCGATGTTAACACATCACACCCCATATTTAGCGTGAAAGCGGCTAAATGGAATAAATACTTTGCTATTGAATTAATTTTTCACTTGGTGTTACATGGCTAGGTATACACTCTGAAAACCAACTCCTATGATAAGGCAGCCAGTTACATTCTGCTCAATAAACTAGTAAGCACCGGATTGTAAAAGTGATTGTATCTACAAAGTGTTAGTTATAAGTGGTTACACTATCGCTGAATGTCTCTAATGACTTTTAATATTAATCGGGCATGAAAAGTCATGCCTTTTGATAATATTTTTCGTTGCTTTGATAATGTTACCTAAACATTATTTTCTATGCGTTATTGGGACTTAACTGAGTGAAACTAGCTATCTTTCTTCACGACGTAGCTCAGTTGTTTGGGGCTTGACTATGTATCACTGGGTACAGGGTTCAAATCCCGTTTGAGCATGTACCAATGAAAATGAAGTTTAATGAATTTCTATGTACATTTTCGTAATATAAATACATTTACGAAATGCATAGAATGCTACGGTGAGGGAAAACATCGTGAGGAAACCTACCTGTTTCCCGAACAGGTAATCGTTAGTGCTCGTAAATGGCGACGTGGCTTACCACCTGTCACATTGAGCACTGACTATATGGTTAGCACGTTGGTTTGAGGTGGCCATAGAGTTACTACCTTCGCAATTGCGGAGACGGACACCTGAACCTTTGACTACCCCGTAAGGGTTAATAGTCGTGAATACGTTTGTCTTTGTCTTTCTTCATGGTATGTTGAAAGATGCTTAGGGACTAGGAGATTTATTAGGTTAATACATAAATTGACTTACCCAAGGGTCAGGTCAATTTCTGTATGGATTGATAGGCAGTTACAAAGTTAATGAAATGCAGTAACAAACATTACGCTATTTGCTTAATTATGAAGCAATATTATAACCGCGTTGAATGAGGATGGTAATGAGAATTATAATTAACACTTAAATGAGCTGAAATATTATCGTGCATACGTTACGCCCATGTACGTACTTTCACAGGAGTAGGCAGAGATAGTGGTTACTCTTTGTCCATATGCATGGATTGATGGATGACAAATGATTTGGGACGGAAGGTTCCAAGTTCAATACCCACCCAATTAAATTACTATAATTTATAAATTTCTTTGTAAAGTTTCACAATTTGAAAAAAATATGGTGCCACTATTTTTTTATTCTTCAAAATTAGGCGTCACTTGCACTCAGTAATGTCGAATGCTATCCGTCACGTTGAGTGCTGGCTGTCGTCTGATGAGAACTGGTAGTCTAACAGATACAAATAAATTATATATTATTTTAATTCAATTTAATATTTTTTTCTCAACAGCATCTACATAATGGGCAGAGTACTGCAATGGATAGAGAAAAATGGCGGCGTATCCAAAATGGCCGAACTCGCCACCAAGAAGGCCAACATGATATACAACCTCATTGAAGAGTCCAACGGCTTTTACAACGCGCCCGTAGCCAAAAATGTCAGAAGCAAAATGAACATTCCCTTCAGAATCGGTTCTTTGCAGGGTAATGAAGAATTAGAGAAAAACTTCTTGAAAGGCGCTGAAGCTTTGAACCTTATTCAGTTGAAAGGACACAGGTATGTAACAAACATATTAAAACTTTCGGGCGATTGTCAATAGTACA